>JAZBGY010000764.1:5227-40872 GCA_037414755.1 Lydus trimaculatus | reverse complement strand
TTTGTAGTAAATCTAGTAGTTGATGCGGTACCATAAATCAAAATTTTTCACCACCCGAAGATTTGTGCTGTCAAAGGGGTTGCATATTTTCGATTTTTTATATCAAATTTACAGGAAATCTGGAGGGTTTGATAAAAAACGACGGATATAGCCGCCTAGATAATTGAGCTGTCTTTCTAATGATTACCAATTTGACACAAATTGTCCAAAAATAAGGCCAAAAAAGCGAAAACCGTTTTAACAGTTTTTTTGTTATAAAAAATTAATCATTCGTTTTTTTCGAAAAAAAATTAATTGGCCCAATAGACCAAAACATAATACATCAATTACAGAAGAGAGCCAGGCATTACCTCGTTCCATAAAGCCAAAAAAACGAATTTCGTTTGCCATAAGATGTCTATAGGCACTACTATTGGTATACAAGAGAAATATAATAACCAAGTCCTTTCATTACTTTTTTTTAATAAATAAATACCAATTATCAATTTTTAAGCTGGTTAATTCATTATAAATTAAAATAAAGAATTTTCGTTACAATTTTAAGAATAAAGAATACAAATAAATTCAAACACTACTTTGACTAAATAGTTTCGCTCGAACCTCCTTAATACATACATAAATACAGAAAAACAGTTTTAAATTTGAATATCTAACAGTTACTGCCACATCCCAAATAATGTATGTATGTGATTTGAAATAATATCAAGTATTATTAGCCGTTCTTATAATAAATAATTGAATTGAATTAAAATATTGGAGAGGCGGCAATAATTTCTAGATGTTAAATATGTAACTGTTTTATTGTACAGGCAATATAGAACTTGAAATATATAGGTATATGTATTTGTAGGAAGCATGAGCTGGACAAGAGAGCAGATCACTGTGTTATTGGAAGAGTACGAATCAAACCCCTGCTTATATGTTATCAAAAATCCCTTGTACAAAAACCGACATGCCAGGAATCAAGCGCTGGAAGAAATTTGCGATAAATTAAAGCCAGTAAGACCCGACACAACAGTATCTGACATCAAAAAAAAATTTGCGGCTCTTCGAAACAACTTCATCGTCGAACATCGCAAATATATGGCATCACTTAAAAGTGGAGCAGGTTCCTACGACGTAAGTACCAATATACTAGTATCAGAAACGTGCATCAGATTTATTCATTTGCATAATTCCTGATTTTAGATATGTAAACCAAGTATTTGGTACTATGACAAATTAATGTTTGTCTTAGAACATTCGGTGGCAAAAGAGGCTTCCTATGACAGCCTGACACCAAATATTCCCTCAACATTTGAAATGTCGGAGGAAGCAGATTCGGATTCAAACAGGGTATGTATCACTGCGGATATAAAACTTTGTACAAACTAATCGCATATAAAAGTTATTAGAGGACACGTCAACAAGTGCAACTGGCGAAGAAGAACACCCTGCTGAGATGCCAACGCCAAGTCGTTCTTCGTGTAGTAAAAAAAGAAAACAAGACGAAAAAATACAAAAAACAAATCAGGAGGACGACCCGATCGATTGTTTTCTGAAATATGCTGGTAGCAAATTACGGCGCATTACTGACGTCGACATTTCAGATGACGTCCAGCGTCATATTTTAAATATTATCGACGAGGGATATAAAAAACAAAGACAGAAGTTGGGATAAAATTGACGCTGAGAATGGTGGATGCGTCTGGGGAGCTTTTTGCTGAAAACTCAATTTTCTCACTTTGTGCTACAACTATCGAATCAAAACTATTGCCAATCGATAGATAATTAAATACTGCATCAGGCAGACAAAGTAGAAGGCTTACGTTTTAATTTACCATTGGTTTTACTCTCTAACTCGATAGGATAAACTGAATTCCGACTCCGCCCGCATATTTGGATGGATAACGGGATCTCCCAAAAGAAAGTGTGGCAGATCAGATTTTTTGGGTTGTATTTGTAGATTTCAAGTTAACTAAAAAGGTTTCGTTCCTTAACTACATAGGATAAAAGATGAGTCGGAAAAAGAACACTTGCCCCATCGAAACACGTAACGATCCAACATATGCTAAAGCAACATTTAGTTCGAATTCGATAGGGTAAGTGTTCTTGCATCTTGCAATAAAACAAAACAAACGATCCGTGATTATATTTTTATTAATAAAACTGTAATTTCTATAATTTATACTTGATTTAGTTTATATTTGCCGATAACTGGTCGTACATCGTTTTTATGTAAATGTTCCAATAATTTCCTTTCAACTAAATCAATAGCAGCTCTGGTCATTACTAACGTATCATGTTTCAACATTGAATAAACATTTAAACCATAAGCTGGCATTAAATTCAAATGTTTTATACTATCAGTAGCAACTGTGATATTGCGTGGCATTATATCAATACTAAAATTATATTAAAAAAGATTAATAAATTCATCTTTAATTGGTAAAGAAAAATCATAATTTACTCGTCTACAAATAGTACAGAAGGTCCCCAATTTCTACTTTTAACCAATTCCTCCATATACGTCGATTCGTCTGTTGGTATTTCTAAATTCGTTACAACATGTAGATCATCTTGTGCCAATTTTATTGATAACGTTGCACACAATCCATTGACTCGTGTGAAAAATGGTAACATATAGAAATGTGGTGTTGGTGATTTGGGACCATGAATTATACCACCGCCACGAAATAAAGGGCTACGAATTGAACCATGTCGTGCACGACCCATTCCTTCAATACAATAATCAATCAACAATAATTCAATTTGATTGTTGAAAATAAACGAAATTTACCTTTCTGTGGCCATGGTTTCCTACCACCACCTCTAACCTCAAAACGTGATTTCGTATGTGCATAACTAACATAACGATAATTCCGTTGCCATCGTATATTATCATGAATAACATCAATACGTGGATTTACAGCAAACACTTCCGGATGTAAATCTAAAATTGCCAATTTCTTCTCATCGATTGTATCCAAATTTTCTAACCATACTTGTCGTGGTTTAAGATATTTCGGTGGGAATTGTAAGGTACGTGGTTCAATTTCTGGTACAGATACAGTTGAAGAGAATACTCGTAGACGATTTAATGAATTGAAATAAATCGGAAATCGTCTTAAAAACATTTTTAATCTGAAAAGTAAGGTTAGAAAAAACTAACCTCAAAGTTTAACATCATAATCAAAGGTTATACAACCAAATATACAACAAATATTTTTTGTCAAAATAACGAATATTTACAATAATTAAATTACAATAAAAACAGATAGAAATGTAAGTTTTATTAAACCCATCGACCTTTAGGTGCACTCATCATTTTCTCACGTATTGCCCATCTTAAATCAGCTCGATTATCTTGACCTGGAATTGAAATTTTCTTCCATTGTTCCTTATATCGATGATATAAAACTACTGGATCAGACTTTGATGACTTAACACTTGATGGACGTATCACTACAATCAAAATAAACAATAAACTTGAATGATTAAAAGCGTAAAAATATGTATACGTTGTGATGAAGGCTTTTTTCCACATTGCTTCTTCGTTGCAGTATTTCTAGTCGAAACTGGTGGTGGTGGCGGCATCCCTGTATCTTTAATCTCCACTGCAATATCTTCAGTAGCAACGGGTGGTTTCTGTGTTGGAACCTCTTCACAGATACATTTTGGTTTTGATTTTTGCGGAGGAGCTCTATTATCAGGTTGTTTACCAACACTTTTCTTATTTGGATCATGAACTACACAATGTACATGATATTCTTCCGGTTTTCGCTCAATTTTCACCACAATTTCTTTATTTTTAATTGGTACGTGTTGTTTAGCTCGAGATTCAACAGTTGAATGTTGATATAAACATGTGAAAATATCGTTAACTGTATCTCTAACTGAAACATTCTCATCTCCATCTCTACGTCTCTTTTGTTCGTATTTTATCAATTTCTTTAGATCTAAAACACGTTTAGAATTGAATAAATAATAGAAATGTTTAAAAAAGCGGGAAATCTCACCATGCATAAACTCTTTCAACATTTGTGCAGTTATATTAGTATACCCTAATTGGTTTAAATAAGTAAGAACATCACGTGAATTTAATCGATATGGCATTATTAACAATAAATTTTACAACAATTCGTCAAAAATCAATTCAAAACAAACGTTAACAGATTTCTAACCTAAAAATGATTCAAAAATTGGAAACGTCACAATTCCAGGAAGGCAACCGTAAAAAAAATCACCAACCTACAAATTTTTCATTATTTAAAATAAAATCTATTCAAATTCATTTGATTATAAGCAATTTTTCCGAACCTATCCGGTATTTTCTATAATTTCAATTATATTGAATTTGTTAATTTGTAATAAATAAATAATTCCGCAATTTTTTGTTAATTTTAGTAATAATGAAATTTCCCTAAAAGTAAACATCGACATAACCTCAAATGTAAATATTGATAAATTATCAATTATGTTGGATTTATAAAGATTATAAAATGAAACGAGAACGTACAGGAGATAATTGTCGACCTTTTAAATTATAAGTATCCTCATTTAATTGTAATAATTAAAATAATTGGAATTTTAATATTTACAGCTCATCAAATCGTTAGTTTAACTGGGATAAGTTTCGAACGTAAAAGTATAATTGTTAGTAAATCGTTGAATAAATCCAACATAAAACTGTATAGATTTGTGTATTTTAGGGTTTTGTTGAATTAACTGTAGTCCCATTACGTGATAATCTGCGTGTTATCAAATTAAATGCAAAACAATGTCGTATCTATCGTGTAATATTGAATGATGATTATGAGGCACAATTTCAGTATTTCGACCCATTTCTGGATGTTTGCCAATCAGATACAGACACGTTAGTTGATTATCTAAAATCAAATTTGGTATTAATTTTGATTGTTATTGTAGACGAAGTCTGGAAACGTTTTCCACTCATCATTTAAATGCAGCACTTAAAGTCGATCCTGATAATAATTCTGGTGAATTAGTAGTGACTGTACCATCGGAAGCATCACATTTAATCGCTGAAGGTACAGCATTACGTGTTGGTATTGAATTTTCTTTAGAACAACCACAAGGTGGTATACATTTTGTTGTACCACAAAAAGATGGTAATTATGCTGAACGTGGTGTACATATGTTCACTTATGGTCATCAAAATTCATCACGATTATGGTTTCCATGTGTTGATAGTTTTGCTGAAACATGTACATGGAAATTAGAATTTACAGTTGATGATGAATTAACAGCTGTATCAAATGGTGATTTAATTGAAGTTGTTTATACGCCAGATATGAGACGTAAAACATATCATTATACATTGAATGTACCAACATGTGCACCAAATATATCATTAGCTGTTGGTCCATTTGAAATTTATGTTGATCCATATATGCATGAAGTAACGCATTTTTGTTTACCACAATTATTACCATTATTACGTGTAACAACACGTTATATGCATGAAGCATTCGAATTTTATGAAGAAACATTATCGAATCGTTATCCATATTCATGTTATAAACAAGTATTTGTTGATGAAACACCAGAAGATTATCGTTCATATGCCACAATGAGTATATTGAATGTGAATTTATTACATTCAGCTGTTATTATCGATCAAGTTTATTCAACACGTAAAATAATGGCACAAGCAATTGCTGAACAATTTTTCGGTTGTTTTATATCAATGCAAAATTGGTCGGATATGTGGTTAAATAAAGGTATAAGTCAATATTTATGTGGTTTATATTGTAAGAAAGGTTTCGGTAATAATGAATACCGTCATTGGGTGCAAGAATTATTAAATGATGTTGTCCAATATGAGGAACAATTCGGTGGTATTATATTAGATCCAAGTCAACCACCAGCACCATTACCAGTTGGTGCAAATCAACAACAAACGAATTTGAAACAGAACGAAGAGAAATTCTATTTTTCTATAAGAAATCTACATACAATGTCTTCAATGTATATAACAGCATTATATAAGAAAGCTTTCTTAGTTATGAGAATGTTAGAACATCGTATTGGACAAGAATTATTATTGCAAGTTTTCAATAAACAATTATCGTTAGCTACAAATGCGGCACAACAGAAAATCGGTAGCGGTCTATGGGGACATATGTTAATCAGTACGAATGTTTTTACAAAAGCTATCTTTACCGTTACTGGTAAAGATATGGCTGTATTTATTGATCAATGGGTTAGAACTGGTGGACATGCAAAATTCCATTTAACATCTGTATTTAATCGTAAAAGGAATACAATTGAATTGGAAATACGTCAAGATGCTACCACACAATTAGGTATACGTAAATATGTTGGTCCATTATTGGTGACATTACAAGAACTCGATGGTACATTTAAGCATATGTTACAAATCGAGAATACTGTTGTTAAAGCTGATATTACTTGTCATTCGAAAAGTCGACGGAATAAAAAGAAGAAAATCCCATTGTGTACAGGTGAAGAAGTTGATATGGATCTAAGTGCAATGGAGTAAGTTTTATTGAGATTTTTGGGGAATAATCGATAATTTTTTTGGTGTTTACAGCGATTCTCCAGTTCTTTGGATACGTTTAGATCCAGAGATGACACTATTACGTTCTGTTATCATCGAACAACCGGATTATCAATGGCAATATCAATTGCGTCATGAACGTGATGTTACAGCACAAATGGAAGCAATAACAGCATTAGAACGTTATCCAACACCGGCTACACGATTAGCATTAACTGATACAATAGAAAATGAACAATGTTTTTATAAAGTTCGATGTCGTGCAGCTCATTGTTTAACAAAAGTAATAATTATTGTGTAAATTTGGCAATTTTTTAAAAATATTTTCTAATTTAGGTTGCTAATGATATGGTAGCAAATTGGGCTGGACCACCGGCAATGTTGGCAATTTTTCGTAAATTATTCGGTTCATTTGCTGCACCACATATTATCCGACAAAATGGTTTTACAAATTTCCAACATTATTTCTTACAAAAAACCATACCGCTGGCAATGGCTGGTTTACGTAATGCTCATGGTATTTGTCCACCGGATGTTATACGTTTTCTATTAGATCTATTTAAATATAATGATAATTCAAAAAATCGTTATTCAGATAATTATTATCGTGCAACATTAATTGAAGCATTAGGTTGTACGGTAACACCGGTTGTTTCAATGGTACATCAAGGTGCACCAATTACCGCTGAAAATCTAAGTACAGATACAAAATTAATATTAGAAGAGATTACTAGATTTTTGAATTTAGAAAAAGTTTTACCATGTTATAAATATACAGTTTCTGTGGCTTGTTTGAAAGCAATCCGGAAATTACAAAAATTCGGACATTTACCTAGTCGACCGACAATCTTTAAAAGTTATGCCAGTTACGGGCATTTTATCGGTAAATTATTTTATTTGTTGATTTAATCGTTAGATAATTTTTCTTTATAAATGTGGTAGATGTTAGATTGGCAGCTTTAGAATGTTTAGTTGATTTCGTTCGTGCTGATGGTCGTTGGGATGATCTACAACATCTTCTAGATATTTTAGAAAATGATCCAGATCCAGGTGTACGTCATCGATTAGCTGAATTATTAATAAATAATCCACCATTTAAAAGAGCCCATCGTGAACGGCTCGATATACCTGAATTAGTTGAGAGAATCTGGAGTAATATAAAGTATGTTTGATTTAAAATTTATTCTTGAATGTAGTAGACGAAGGCTGAGTACAAGTAAAACGATTGTTTCCGACTATCATCGACTTATTGGGAGTCAAATATTGCTTGCATGAACTTCTCACAAAATTTAATGAAAACAGCCTCTTTGAATTTCCTTCCTTTTTTTTTTGATGTTGTGTTCCCAACCGATGTCTTTTGCTTTCCCACATCCTGATGTTGTGATGTTTCATCCAAGCGTGATCCGCTATACCAGATTTCGATATTTCGCTCGTTTGAGTGTGGCTCTTGTGTTCTTTCAATCTGACATCGGAGTGTTCACATGGGATGGTTTTATTTCGTAAGTATTGCTATTAGTGCTTTTGTGGGTTTGAAAGCAGTCTTTTGTATACTCTTACTATCCTCGTTGGGGTTTCAGGCAGACCTTTGATATATGGAATTGTGATTCTTGATTACGGCTCTTCTTTGTTCTTAGCCCTAGCTTTGTTCCTGTGGTACCTGAAAATGGTTTCTTTTATAATTTTGTTAGCTTGAGGTCCTTCTTTAAGGCAAGTATCTCTTTGTTGAATGAATTTTCGTCACTGCATAGGTCCTCGACTCTCTTATACAGAGTCTGTATGATTCCGCGCTTGGTAGTTTCTGAATGGTTGAATGCTTGATTCAGATATTGTCTTGTGCGAGTTGGTTTTCTGTATACAGATGTAGTAATGCGTTCATTGGATCGTATGATTAGGACGTACAAAAATGGTAAGTACCCTTACTGTTCGATCTCCATGGTGAATTTGATTGTTGGCCTGATGATCCAGAAAATGTTTGAGTTATTCTATAGCATGGTTTCATACAATAAACGTATCGTCTACATAACGTAGCCACAGTTTTAGTTTGTTTTCCGCAAGGTCAATTGCATGGGCATCAAACCACTCCATGTAGATGTTGACAACAACTAGAAACAAGGGTGAGCCCATAGGTAGGCCGTCCTAGTTGGAAATGGGAGTTCCGCAGGCAACACTTCAGGAAGTCCATAATTCCTTCCAGTGGAATCTGCGATCTGCTTGAGAGAATCTTCTTCGAGTTGTTTCTTTATAATATTTAGAGCTTCTTCTAAGGGATCATTTGTGTACAGACTCTCAATCTCAAAGCTTAAAAGCAAATCATTTGACTGCATTTTAAGATTTTTCCACAAAATATCTACAGTTCTTCACATATGCTTCTGATTGCCCTTACAGTGGCTTTATTATTTGCAATAAATATCTGGCCAGTTCGCTTGTTGGAGAGTTTCTTGAGCTGGTGATCGGCCGTTTTGTTTGTGAATTTTGGGTAGTCCATATAGGTGTGGAGGTTTCGAATTATGGGGAGTTAATTTTATCCGGACATTTTCTGGGATATAATTTTGATACCTCTTGAGGGTTTTTCTTATTTGGTATTCAATCGATGGGGTTGGATACTTTTTTTAGTAGTTTGTAGTTCCTTTTGGGAGGTTCTTTTGCATTTTGTTTAAACTATACTAATAAAGACAATGATAGTCCGCAACAATCGTTTTACCTGATTCAAACTTGTTTGTTAAAAGTATTAATTATTCTCTTGTTAATAGTGGTATGTTATCACATGATACAAGACTGAGATGTGATCTAGTCGATATCTATTTCACATTATATGGTAGTAAACGTCCAGTTTGTTTACCAATACCGGAATTAGCCGGTCTTATGAATCCACAAAAATTAGAAACAAAAAAATCGAATACATCAACACCAACAATTAAAACACAAACAAATCAAGCTTTAGAGATAAAAACACAATCACCAATACCTAAAGATACAAATCCGGTGATAATTGATGAAAATGTTGAATGTATGAATGTTGAAATTGTTGCAACCAATGATGATAAAGTCAAAGTAATCATTTTGCAATTTTATTGATTTATTTGATTTATTATACGAATTTTAGGAAGAACCAATGGATGTCCAAAAAGTGGATGTTAAACCAGTACCACCAAAACAAGAATACTTTTCAGATAATTCAGTTTCATTACCAGGTATGGGTCAAAGTGGTCCAGTTGGTTTCGAACCGGGTATGTTTAAAAAAGATCAAGATGCTAAACATAAATCCGATTCTGGTAAATTAAAAAAGAAAAAGAAAGATAAAAAGAAACATAAACATAAACACAAACATAAACATGAACATAAACACAATAAAGATAAAGAGAAGAAAGAAAAAGATCCAAATAAGGCTAGAGTTAAAGAAGAAACATTGAGTTCGATAAGTTCAACACCAAGTCCGAATCCGATGTCGTTAGGTAGTGCTGAAACTTTATAATTTCAACAACAATTTTATAAATTTTATTAAAAATCTAAATAAAAATCGAAATTATCCATAATTGTTTCAATTCAACATTCAAATATCGCGCCAAATTGTATAAATCACCGCCATCTATTGGTTGATTATTTGAAATAATTGGGCGCTCGATTCAAATTTGACGTTATCAGTCAGCTGATTTTGTTATTATTTGGGGCAACATTAAGAAAATGTTGGAATCAACACTAGAAGATGAAGGACCATTTGAAGAATTTCACAGTTGTACTTTAGAGATAAATCCAGAAAATCGTCAATTAATTCAAAATGAACCATCTAATTCAAATTGTGTATCATCTGATAACAATAATATAAATGATAAGGATAATAATAATAAAACAAAGTGGAGTGTTGATCTGATAACACCAATAACATCACTACCTAATAAAGGTAAGTCTCTTTATTTAATTATTATTTTTGTTATTGTGATAAAAGTCATGTCTTTGTATACTGGACTAATTCTATGTCCGTCTTTGCAAAGTTGCAGTAAGTGTTTGTTTTTTATTATTTAACAACAATATAATTTCCAATTGTTTACAGTAACTGAAACGTTGTTTTCAAGAAATAAACAGGAAAAAAGCAGTGTAAACACCACAATCCAACCGGCGGTATATCTGAATGAAGATCCACAAAACTATTTTACATCGCGTGAAACTGTAGTTGTAAAAGCGTTGAATGAGTGTAAAGATGAGTTTTTGGATGAGAATTCCGATGGACCTTTAATTGAAGCTTTCCTATTAACACTGTAATTGTCGTTTTTTACACAATTTATCGCAAGGTTTACAGAGAATTTTTGTTGTTTTCAGGATAAGTTATTGGAATTCTGATAAAGAACGCTTAATTCTGTTAACAACAAAAGCTTTAGTTATTGTTAAATATGACTTTATTGCTATGAAACGTTTAGGATATAAAAAAATCCCGTTAGAGAAGATCGATGAAGTTATAATTGGTGATTTGGTGTATCCTTCAGTTTCATTAATACCGTAAGTAGTTTTTTTTTTTTGATTAATTAATTCAATATATTTATGATGAATAAATTAATGGATTTGGCAGTCATATAGATGGTTTTATCGATATTGTGGAGAATTGTCTATTATCGAAATGGTTAAAAAATGAGAAGTTCTATCAGTCTAGGTACAAATTTTGATTAGTTTGGTTATTTTTTTGGTTTTCATTTGATTTTTTACTATTAGAATCAGTGGCGTAAGCACTGCTACCCGGCACCTACACCCTTATTCAAATTCAGCTACGCCACTGATTGAAATCACCACAATTTCTATATTTGTTCAATTTTTCTGTAGGAATCGCAACACGAAAGGTATCCGTTTGATATGGAATCAAGGTAAATTGAATTTTACAAATCAATGGAATCCGTTCAGTGAAGATTTACCGTTTTGTACGCTCACCTATCATCCACTCTATTATCAGAATGAATCGACAATTGATAAAGATTTACGTAATTTATATAATTTGGAGATTTTCATTGAACAATTACAACGATTATTGGAAACATCATCCAAAGTGAGAATCGAGGAGAAAAGTATAATTTTACAAAATTACGTTGGTATCGGTTCGATTATCCACAATAGGAATTCATTGGGATTTTTTAAAGTTCGTGGCAAATTTAGTTTTTAATTCAATTATTCTGATATTAAATAAATAAGTGTTTTTTATTGTAAATCGTCATGTTTCATATGTTGCACAAACGATGCTGGATCATCAATCAAATCTTCCCACACTTTATAATATTGTTGGTTTGATATGTTTGTTGAAATATTGCGACTTTCTAAGAAATATTTCCAAGCCTATAATGTGTTAAATATAAATTTTGTTTGAAAATTTTTTAAAAAATAAACAACCATACATCATTATCTTGTAGTGTAGTTTTTGGTAATTGATTCCCATATTTGCCATCACCAAAAATTTGTACTGTATACAATAAATAATAATATGTGTAGAATTTATCACCTTCAACACCCTGAAATGCTATCATAGAATTACTACAACATTTCTGTGGATAAATACTGAATTTGTTATAATTTCCATTGGGATACAACATATGATACAAATTGTACGGTTGGAATGTAGTCAAATTGTCAATATCTCGTGTATCCACTGGTGTTATATTTAAATTGAATAATAATCGTCCTAAATTATAATCTTCACGATTACGATATGTTGAATTATTTAAACAATCATGATGATTGTAGTATTTTTGAAATTTATTGATTGTACCACGACTTAATACATAACCAGCTTGACCCATATTATAGATTGTACTCCAAAATTTCACAGCATGCCCTAAATAATAATAATAATCCGGATTTAAAACAATTAAAAAACGACGTAAATTCTCCAATATAACAAACGTATAATCATAAACAATCAATATCCATTTGAAATTACTAATTTTTAATAGATTTTTACATAAAATCAACCATATTGAATCATTATAATTACGTTTCAATGATAAACGTTTGATTTGATCAAATTTCACATTAAT
This sequence comes from Lydus trimaculatus, assembly GCA_037414755.1. Lineage (NCBI taxonomy): Eukaryota > Metazoa > Arthropoda > Insecta > Coleoptera > Meloidae > Lydus > Lydus trimaculatus. The sequence continues at coordinate 28,338 of JAZBGY010000764.1, read as the reverse complement.
TATTTCGATTTTATTGCACTTTTTCGCCCATGTATTTCGGGCAGCTTCCACATTCTTCCAATTACGTACTAATATCACACACAATATATCAATTTGTTTATATAGAAATGTTGATTCTAAATTGTAATTATTGTTCGTATAACGTATATCGTCGAATAACAAACGTTTTCTCGATAAATTCCTCGATTTAAACCAAATCTCATAATTTGCATGATTAAATAATCGATTTACTGTATTCGTATTATTTGATTGTTGTTGTTGGAGGATTTTAATGATTATCGCGCAGAAAATACCACAAATTAAACTCGAAATAAAGAGAAATCTTCGTGAAAAATTGAACATATCAAAATAAACAAATCAACATAACCTACAAAAATAAAATGAGGTTAAATCGAACAAACACGGATACCAACTGTATTTTGAGTCAAATTTTTGAAATTCCATCAACTAATTTTAATCATATTCGTTTAAAAATTACAATAATTGTTTTTCTAAAATTAAATAGTGAATTATGAATAAAAACAGATATCGAATAAACGTAAAGTTGTTGAATTCGATTGAAATTGGACGATTTTGTTTAATGCAGTCGTACATGTAGCGCTATTGCGGTGGTAATCGTAACTAATTTTAAGTTTACCGCAAAGTAAATTTGTGGAAAACGAAAATTAGAAGAAAATGGACGATTTTAATGAAACAAATGAATTAATTTCTCAAATTAATAAATCACCAATATTAAATAATACATGCCGGAAAAGTTATTATATACGTAATGAGAATACAGAATTGCCGACAATTTACGAAATTTTAAAACATTACTTACGTAAAGATTTGCAATTATCCCGTGATACATTGGAGAATTATTATAAAAAAGTAACAACAATGAAATTGCATCATGTGAAGAATCGTTGGTTATTGTTGAAGATCCGTGGAATGCTTGAATACATTCTGAAAAAACGTATTGATTTCAATACGAAAATACAGGATGGCAGGATTTGTATTTTTGAAAATTTGAATACTGAAATGTTAACCAAAACCGAATTGGAGAATTTCTATCAACAATTATTGAATCGCATTAATGCTAAATTCGATAATAAGCATGAATTGATGAAATTTCTACGTAGATTAGATTGTTCTAGTTATGAGCCGGAGAATCGTTGGCTTGTTTTGAAAATCAAAGGACTTTTGAAATACATTTTGAAGACGCGTGGTAATTTCATGAAAAGTTTGAGTCATGATGAGATAACAATCTTTATGGAAGATGATGAGATGATCAATCATAATGATAATAAGAGAAAAACTGCATCTACCAGCGATATTCCTTTAACAAATGACGATTTTATCACAATTGAGCTCGAAAATAATGGGAATATAGAAGAAATTTCTACTACTACTGATATCCCATTGACTAATAATAATTTTATTACAATTGAAGTCCAAAATAATGATAATAAGGACGGCGGTGATAGCGATATGGAGATTGATAATGAAATCTTCCATAATATGGGTAGTTTACCGGATTTACCGATCACAATTGTTAACGAGCAAGGTGATCATGAAGTTTCCGTAATGTCGGAGAAGAGTTTTATTTTTACCAAACAAGAAAATCATGAATTTTCCACGGATTTATTTGAAGAAGGCATTTTTAAGGTACCACCATTACCACAAACGAGAAAAATTGATAATTTGGAAGATTTGGAAGATACAGCCAGTGTGGATCATGATTATTGTTTGAGTCAAACACAAACGCAATACTCACTAACTAGTGAGCAAATAACCGAAAGGATGTCAATGATGGATACGATCGAGCAATCAAATGAATCACTCAAAGGAACCTATGAAGATTGCAAACAAATGTTGGCCGAATTTGTTGGCGCTTTCCAACAATTGATCCTATCGGATGATTTCAATGATAATAATAATAATAATAATAATAATAATAATGATAAGGAAATGACTGATATTACATCAATATCAAATGATAATACACAAATCTATAATGTTGAAAATTCGAGAATTATCGAAGAAGTTGTTGATCGTTTCAAGAATGAGATAAGAAATGAACCACAACCGATTTTCAAAGAGGCTGATTTCGAGCATTTCGGCTTCTTCTAATTTTGCACAAATCCTTGTTGAGTTATTGTTTTGCAGCAAATAAAATTATCTTAATTCTATTGTTTACATCCATTTTTTTCCAACAACTACCCTCTATTACGCTCAATTAAATTTTATTGAAAATACAATTAATGACCCTATATTTGAATAAATCAAAGATTTGTATTAATCCATTCTTGTATTTTAAAATCATACTATTGTTATACGTAGGTGGTGTCATGGAATATCTTGTTGGTATATATGCCAAGTACAAGTGGGGGTGTAGGTGGTGGTGTAAAAAAGAGAGATAGCATATAGGGGAGCGTTACAGTATTGCTTCATTTCGAGTTGCGACTTTGGCCAGGTTGCAACGTTATCACCGAACTAACAGACGTGACGTTCAGGTAAATTCAATGTTAATTCGCACAAATTGTTTGTTACAAAGGATGGTGAAGTTTGATGTGCAATTCGCCCGGCGCATCCACCATTTTTCACTTAGTTGTATTATTTGTATTATTACAGTTTTTATTGTTTATAATAAAGTTATTCGCACGGATTAGCATGTTTATTGTTGTATGTAGCACAGATTTATTTATTTAATAATTTGTTAATAATAAAAGGAAGTATTGTGCTCTCCCAGCGTCTCCACCATTTCTCCACTTTTTCGCAACTTTTTTTTTAATATTTGGAATAAAGTGCTCATAGCGGATCATCATGATTGTAGCTTTAATACATGCTTGGATTATTAAAAAACAAGATAATTATTCAATTTTGTTTGTTAATAATAGAGAGAATCCGCCAAGTCTGCTATAATGTTTGTTTGTTTGTTTGTCAAATCCATTTCAGAATGTTGGCGTGTTGGTTGGTCTTCACTGTCTTATCACTATCGAACGCCTTTATGGTGACAACGGTGAATGCAAAGGACACTTGGCAACGGCCTGGTTGTCATAAAGTTGGTGAGTTTCCTACGATAAATCAACACAACACAATCCTTCTATTTGTTTTGTTGATCAGGTCATACACGTAAAATTAGTATTCCGGATTGTGTTGAATTCCATATGACAACGAATGCATGCCGTGGTTATTGTGAAAGTTGGGCAGTACCATCCGGTCCAAAAGCAACACCAAATCAACCTGTTACATCAGTTGGACAATGTTGTAATATAATGGAAACTGAACCATTTGAAGCTAGAGTATTATGCGTTGATGGTGTTAGAACATTAACATTTAAATCAGCTGTTAGTTGTGCTTGTTATCATTGTAAAAAGGATTAGACCAATATAGGAGAAATAAGAGATGATAACGATCTAATGCTCAGGATAGTATTAAATCTATTTTGCGTTCATAAAAATGTACATTATTAGATTTATTGTAAATATTATACTGACTGACGAAATTGTAAAATAATCAGAAAAACAAACTAGCACATTATCAAATAAAAATGTTTCTTTCTAAAATTCGAGTTTAATTAATTCATTGAAAATTGCAAAGTTTTAAAACAAGTTGATAACACCGTTAATTCGACATAGTTGGAATTACGGATAATTAAATTTTAAATACTATAAAACCTTTTATAGCTTCCTGGAGAAAAAAAAAACACACACACACATAGACAACATTAATGAAATATAGCGTGTTTTAATTAACCGGAATTAACATAAAAATTAGGTGTGATCACATCTAATTAAATCCCAATAGAATCAAATTCGTTAACAAAATGAAATAAATACTATATCGCCGTTCTAGATAACCGATATATTCCAAGAATATTGCAAAATTAATTTATGCAACTTCACGATATTGATGATTGATATTTAAGTGAGGTGTTTCAATTTTCTTGAATATCACCTGGCATTACTTCAACCTTATTTATTATTAAAACAAAATATTCAATTTTCACTAATAAAACGCTATTAAACAGATTAAAAACTTCAAAAATTTGCATCGAGAAGAAGAAGACGAACGGGTTTTCTTGTTGGTACAGTATTCAGCCCCATCAACAAAAAAAAAACTTTAAGGGTGTTTTAATGAGTTTACTGTGATTTAGGGTGATTTTCAAACGATTTTAACAGGTGCAAATTGGACGATGATTTTAATTCAATTTTAATAATTATGGTGATCTTTTGGGAATTTTATAATTTGTAAAGGTAATTATTAGAGTGGTGAAAAAATTGTCTAGAACACAACTGGTTATTAAAAAAAATGATCTCCGGTGGTCGGAAATTTCAGTTTAATCAAAAAATGATTGTTAAATTATTCATTAATCGATTTCATTTCGGCATAGAAGTCCCAAAGGATTTCGTCTTCAAACATTTTTTTCTTTTTTTGTAACAATGTAAGGATTAAATATTTAAAATAATTGATTGTTCACAAATAAAAATAATAATTTATTAACCACCAAAGCTATTTATTGATTATTATTATGATTACATAAACAATGTGTAATTCATTTTGTTGATGAATTAACATTAAGCTAAACAAACCACTTTAGTTTTCAATTAAATTGTAATAAATATTTAACACATTAATTGATCCGGAAACCTAGGGAGCCTGGATGTGAACGTTGCGGTCTATATCTTAAACCTTCACAACTTGTATCCGATGATGAGCATAGTTGACATTTACAACCAGCAGCCTCTAAATATTCGTAACGTGCTGCTGTTGGTAATGCACCCTCTTCACAATGTCGTAGTGTTACAATGCTACGATTACGGCCATAATGGACACATACTGGATGATTTGATTTTTTATAAGGGAAACGCCAGTCGGAAATCTACATTTCAAAAGAAAAAACAAACAAACAACAATGAGGAAGATTAAAATTTAAACTAATTACGCTACAAAAGAATTAAATGAAACACAATTAAAGTCTTGATATGATTACCTTTTTCAAACTGTATATCTTTCGTCTACAAGAGTGACTTTACGTCTATAAAGATCGTCGTAAAAATCTAATAATTCTATTGATTTTTAAGCGAATTTCATAATTGTATTTCTACAGTAAAATGATGAATTATTTGAAAATTATCCACCCCTAAATTGAGTGACAAATATTTATGCCCTGAGACATAACCATCATATTTTGTGTGATGTTAATAACAACAACAAGATGTTTGGATTAGTTGTTCAAAATGGATTAACTAAATATAATTTTATAAATTATAGAAAACTTGGGAATGTGTTTTACTAATCCTACATTATAAACAATAAATCTCAGATGTTCCCATTAAAATAGATCCTGTATGGAAACGTTGTTAATATTATTCAAACAAACAAAATTTGACAGTTTTATAATCGAAATGGTCCTATATTATTGTATTTTCTAGCGTGATTGTCGCCAATTCTAAGCAAATCGAGATCTTCATATTTCAGTCTCTAATTCTCACTTCCACTGCTTACTTTAAGTATCTACAGTCGGTTAAGTGACTTAAGAGATGCAGTAAAATAATAAAAATTTGTTCACAATAGAAACAGCAGCAAGGAACTTGGTGGAAATGGTTGAATGTTGTCACCAAAAATATCAAATTTTTCATGACGATAACTTTAAACAAATTCAACACTCAAAACTATCTGTTTTGAGTTTTTAAAGAAACATCTGCACCATTCTTGCTGCTGTATCTGTTGTGAACTAATTTTTATTATTTTACTAGATCTCTTAAGTCGCTTAACAAACTATACTTCGAAAAGTTGTAATAAACAGATAACGATTAAGATCAAGACTTGCTCAGAATATTGATTTAAGTGCCCATAATTGAATGATAGATTTGACGATATTTGATTAAATTCCAATATGATTTATCGTCGATGATTTTTACCTCATTGGAATCACATCGTCCCCAACAAGCCATCACTGATAACGTATCCCAACATTGTTTGCCATTTTCATCAGTTTGTGTTACACGATATGTATATAAACGTCGATGACATTCAATTGTACCAGAAGCATCTAATGGTTCTAAACCAGCATCGATTATACTTTGTCCATTTGTCAAATTGATTATGATTGTAATTAGGAGAAATTGATAAGATTTCATTGATATGAACATAAGGTGGCTGTAACAGAAAACATAAACGTTTGGAATACAATCGGTTTTTGTTGTTTATTCAACCAAAAAGTTGTGGAATCTTTGATTTTTATGCAAGCAACAGTGGAATAGTTGCCCGGCGCATCCACCAAAATTGCAATTTTTATCCCACAACTTTTGAACAATAAAAATAACAAAATGATTGATTTTTCTATAAAACAACAATAATCATTACCAAAATTAAACACTCTACAATTGTAAATTTTCAATAAACCTACCAAATTTGGTAAAAATTCGATTAGAAAGTAGAAAAGCTAAACACGTGCAACACTCACCTGTTGTTTGCTTTTGATCAAAACTCGCCTGTATGGATGAGATGATCAAGGATCAGTTGTCCTTTTATAATAAACAGCACAACTACAACAAGTATTTGATTAATAAAAGTTGTCCACCGTACAAATTATACCACCCCTCTTCTGTAGGGGCGTGTATTTTCTAAAGACGCAAGCGCTTCCGTTGTTCGGGGTAGAGAAAAAACCGTATTTCCATTCATCGAAAACGAAAGGATTCTATCACATTTTTTTCTTTTTTTTGTAAAAATCAAACAGTGGTAGTTGGCTGTGGAATTTATGAAATTTTTGACTTTTAGGTTTACGCCAAATTACCATAAAACGATTAGATTTTTTGCTAAATTTTCCGTTATTTTTCCGATTTTGCGGAAATATTAGAGGTGTAGGATGGAAGAATCATCGTCCGAACCGAAAGAATGTATCAGTTTAGAATCGATGGACACATTTTATAAATTCCAACAAAATAAAGAATTATGTGATGCTGTGATTATTTTAGATGATGGTACAAAACTACCGGTACATCGTATAATTCTGTGTGGTTGTAGTGAATATTTTAGGTCAGTTATTGTTTAAATCAAACAAAATTAGGTTTGTTTTATTGAAAAACTATTTCAGAACCGCTTTTACAACAATCCTACATGAACAAGAAATGACTGAAATAAAAATATCTGGCATTAAACAAGATACAATGTTGTCAATAATCAAATACATTTATTTAAGAGAATTAGAATTAACAACGGAAAACGTTTTGGATGTTCTGATAGCAGCAGATTATCTTGGTTTATTAAAACCATTGAAAGTTTGTATTAAATTTGTAGAAAGTATCTTAACACCACCAACAGCTATTAGTACTTATCTATTTGCTCGTAAACATTCGTCTCGTGATTTTGCTGATAATTGTTGGAAATATATAATGAGGAATTTCACAGCAATAACACATGATAGTAACCAATTATTACAATTACCATTCGAACAATTCAGAGACATTATAAGCGATGATAATTTAAATGTAAAAAGTGAAGAAACCGTATGGGAAACTGTCATAAAATGGATACGTCACGATGAGGAGGATCGTAAGAAATATATCGTTCCATTATTGAAATGTATACGTTTGGGACTCTTAGAGACCGACTTTTTCATGGAAAAAGTCAAAGAACACCCTTATATAACAGGATGCGACGAGACTCGTCCTATAGTTATCGAAACATTGAAATTCCTCTACGATCTTGAACGGATAATGCAAAAGTATTTTAAGCTTCTTTATTATTATTATTATTATTATTAATTTATAATGGATGAAATTTGTTAGAGATGGTGAAATTCTAACACCGGAAATAGCCCGACCACGTTTACCCCATGAAATTATGTTTGCAATCGGTGGTTGGAGTGGTGGTTCACCAACAAACAATATAGAATCATATGATACACGTGCTGACCGTTGGATACGTATTGATAATGTTGATCCAGCTGGTCCACGTGCTTATCATGGTACATGTGTTGTCAAATATAATATTTATGTGATTGGTGGTTTTGATGGTATGGATTATTTTAATTCATGTCGTTGTTTTAATCCAATAACAAAAGAATGGAATGAAATTGCACCGATGCATTCGAAACGTTGTTATGTTAGTACGGCTGTATTAAATGATTTAATTTATGCTATGGGCGGTTATGATGGTCATCATCGACAAAGAACAGCTGAACGATATGATTATAAAAGGAATCAATGGACGAGAATTGCTGCAATGAATATGCAACGATCGGATGCTAGCGCGTGTACGCTTAACCGTAAGTTTTAAAGATTTATTTTGTTGATAAAATTAGAACAAAGAGTTAAGGAAAGTTGTAAAGTTTTTTTTTTTTGTTGTATTTAATATAAAGGAAATACAAATATTTTATAAGCAATAAACAATGCGTAAATATGGGGGGAAAAAAGTTTGAAAGTCAAATAAACGCGCACCGGCTGTATTTCACGAGAATACAATACAACACTTGTATTATGTTGATAATGAAACAGTGGTACAAAACCTAAATAAGAGGATTATTTGATATAGATAGACACGCTGGTTCAGTATTTCAACTTCCAAGTATTTCAAGCAAATTTATAATAAAATGCAGGTATAGTTAGGACCAAATGACTTGTTGCAAACTGATGGTGAGATTCAAAAACCTACATATTTTCTAAAAATCCCAATACAGACTCCAGAAATCCTGTGAGGGAAAACTGTACACTTCTAGCCGTCGGGATTTTCTGAACACCTCCTCATTCATACACGATACGCAAATCCTTCGAGAAAAAATTGAATACCTCTCACAATCAGCGATGAACGATGGACGTGAGGGACGATAATTTGGCTTTTGTCGGATATGTATTGGCAAGACAGTAGATTCTTAGAAATCGCAAGAAATAACACATACGTAGATTTTTTCCCTGTCATCGTATTCTCCAAATCTAATCTACCAGAAGCATTGTTCTGACTCATAAATCCTTCTGAATTCTTCTTGAATCAAACTGAACTGATACAACACCACACACACTCTCCAATCGGTCTGTACAGTTTGGATCTGTATAGTTTTTCCGTGCCGAGCAGTCCGCCAAACTGACAGTTTTCTACCACACACGCTCCGGAAATCCCGAAGGCTAGAACTGTACAGTTTTTTCACACAGGATTTCAGAAGTGTGTATGGGGGCCTTAAGATATCGCAGATGGAATGGCACCACAGTGACTGTGGTGTTCCAGAACTTTATACTGATCGTATAGTGCCGTCAGCATCAATAAAACTTCCTATTCATTTTATTACGTAGCGATATAAAAGTTAGTTTTCCGTATTTGGAGCCCAGCAGTTGTCTTGATTTGTACACTTTTAGTCACTTGAGCCCCAATCCTGTACGTGTTATTATAGTTCATCGTATCTAGTCATGATAGGACGACTATACTACAAATTTAAAATTCTAGCAAATGTACTGAAACTATCAAGTTTAGAACTTTTCAGTTGAATGTAAATAAAATATTCCAACTGATTGTGAGTTTTCAAATATTGATTGGTCTTTTCTATTTTCGATAAATGAGCATGAATGAAAATTTGATTAACTGAAAGTTTTATTGAAGTTTCAATGAAGAATCTGTTATTCCAATTCAACTTTAATTTGAAAGAAATAAATGAAAATTACATTTGTTTAATTAGGATCAAGATCTCTATTTACATTTTCATTACATCATATGTAAACTTTTATGTAAAAGTTAAACTTTATACTTAAGCGCGGATTATATGGATTTTAACTGAAAATTGTTTCAATATTAATTGATAAATAATTGATTATCTATTTTTAGAGAAAGTCTACATAACTGGTGGATTTAATGGACAAGAATGTATGCATTCAGCTGAAGTTTATAATCCTGATACGAATCAATGGACTTTAATAGCAGCAATGCGTTCAAGACGTTCAGGTGTTGCATGTATCTCATACCATGGTTATATATATGTAATTGGTGGTTTTAATGGTATATCCCGAATGTGTAGTGGTGAAAAATATACACCACAAACAAATCAATGGTCACCAATACCAGATATGTATAATCCACGTAGTAATTTTGCTATTGAAGTTATTGATGATATGATTTTTGTTATTGGTGGTTTTAATGGTGTTACAACAATTTATCATGTTGAATGTTATGATGATAAAACAAATGAATGGTATGAAGCAACCGATATGAATATCTATCGTTCAGCATTATCAGCATGTGTTGTTGAAAATTTACCAAATATTGATGATTACATACATAAACATAGGGATCGTTTAATGGAAGAGAAACGACAAAAGATGATGGCAATAGAAAATCCACGACAAGGCCGTAATACACAACCACCAACACCACCAAATTTACCACAAAATATCATAACTGCAGCACATGCTAATCTACAACAATTGAATATTTTACAACAATTAAATGACGCTAACAACAACACTAATAATAATAATCAAGACGCTATAATGGATTTGGAGTAAAATACCCAAAATCATACAGTCATTGTCTATGTATAACCGTAATTGTTTCATCCAACTTCAATAAACATTTCCACAACATCTCCAAGTCCGTTTCTTATTAGCGCTAAAAGGGACATGTAGTTCATCAGCCAACCAGTGGCGTTCTTTGTTGAGGTGTAAAAACAACTTGTAATTAATTTGATGAGTTCATTTTGATGGGAGCATCGCCGACGCCGCCACTGGAGGATATCCGTCCCAGCTTGCTAATAAAGTTAATGAAAGGAACAAATGACTGCCGTCAGAAAAGCTTCAACTAAATGAATTAGAAACTAAGATCGTCCTCAATTGGCGATCAAAGCCGGCAATTTTCATTTAATAAATTTCTAGACTTTCACTAAATCAATGTTTTTATTGCTTTGATTGATCACAAATAATAACACAGCAATGAAAACAGATATTTGTTTGGAAGTGTGTCGTCTTTAAGGCGTCTTTTGTATCCATTTTATTCTAAATACATATTCATGAAAACAGTGAGAAATGAATATATGAAGTAAGGAAATGTGTGTATATGTGATGAATAATACGGAATATGAAAAATAAATGATGTGTTTGAATTTTAAAAAAATTTATTTATCAAACTGCTGAAAATTCTGACACTTTAAGTGTATCAACAGCATCTGAACATCATCCCATAATGCTTCATTATCACCATTATTACTATTATTTTTTAGCGAAATCGTGTCACTATCACCATTGTATAAACGTATAGTCCATGTAACAACTGTGAATGTAACAGCATTTACCGGAAACGCTCGGATTATTGTTGGTGTTAAACCGCGAAATAAACATCGATAACCATCAATTTTTATACTTTTTTTCAAACAATCTAATGAATTTTTATAATGATTAACATTATCAATTCCATCGATTTGTATACGTGTTTTAATCACATCAATCGGATAAACAATTGTCCACGAAATAATTCCAGCAATACCACCAGCAATCAACATAGATAATGTTGATATTGGTCCATTATCTTCGGTTCTTGTTAGGTATTCATAAGTTAAAAAATAACTACCAAATGCTGGAACTTCTCGAGCGACAGTCATGTTGAATCCACGAAAAACACCACAAAATCCACCCTCATTTCTGTAGATTTTCTTTAAACAATCAATAACGCTTTGATTTCCATTCGATACTTGTAGTCTTGACTTGACTAATTCCATTGGACTACAGAATATCGTTTGGAAAAAACCAGCAGTAGCACCAGCTACAAAATGGCTGATTAAACTATCTGGTTGTGGTAGATTTCTTTGTGTATTGCCGTAAATACCGAAAACGATCGCATTAATTCCGGCAACACCCAATAAAGGACTTGTGATGCCTTTATAGACACCACGAATACCTTCTTTGGCCAATAAAGTTCTCAAACAGTGTAGTGTTCCATTGTATTTCAAATTATTGGCGGTTTGAGTTTGTATGTGTACTTTAACCGTGTCCAGAGGATGGCCGACGATGATGCCAGCACCACCTGAAATTTAAACAACACTTAGTTTTTCCGAATAAAGTCGTAAGATCCGCAACTACGTAGGCTCAGATGAAGTGCTGAAATACCACTTACCTCCAATACAGCCAGCTATGAAATCAAGGGCCATCCCACGGACTTTCAATGTGGTAAACGTCTACGAAAATGTGAATGTCCAGTGAATCTTTGAATTTCAATAGGGTCTTCTTGAGATACAGCATAGATTCCATGTATTGAACAATTTATTAAAAAATTACCACTAGTCCTCCTGAGACATACAACAATTGATTTTACAAATTTATAAAAACACTGCAACTAACAATTTCGACTTTTCACAGACATTCGATGATTTTTCATAATCTCCCTCAAAGACTTTAAACGTACAACTGCACAGCAACATTTACTTTCGATAGATTTTGTTAAATTTGTAAGGTCAAGTTGTGATAAGAAGGTGACAGGATTATCAGTCTAAGCAATGTTATTTGAGAATATAGAATTAGAAAAAAACAGTTGAATATCCAAATTACGTTTTGTTTTTGCAAAATTTTATCGAACATCACCTACAAACCGGATTTTAGGAAAATGCGACGATTTCGATGGGATATCCGATAGATTTGCAATTTTTCAAATAGGTGCATTTATTTGGCAATTTGTCGATTCAAATTAACGAATTTCAGCTAGCATTAGGCCGTCACCACACATATGGAGCCAACAATGAGGCCAATTCTATTCAACAAACGTCGCCGACTCCATATGTGCAGTCGGCCTTAACATTAAATAATTTGATAAGAAATGATGGGAAAATTACAATTGTTTATTCGTAAACAACTAGATAATAGAAATTTTCCAAAATTCTATTTATTCGAACTACAATGGAATTTTTAATAAACATTATGCTAGATTTGAATTTAATGGCGCGAAATATAGGCGCGTCGTCGCGACGCCTATTAACTACGACGCCAAATACTCGCATCTATAAATGGTTGATCAGCTGGTTACGTCAAGACGTGTCTCAAATTTAACGTTTTAATTAAGATCAATTGAAACAAACAGATGGATTTTTTAAAAGTGAACAATAATGGAAATTTACCAAGTTCACCGTCGAATTCTTTTATTGCTGATGAAGTTGCATCGATTTGTCCATTAATTACACCATCACCACCAACAAATGACTTGATTAATCCACTACCAGAACCAACAGGGCCGAATTTTACAATTGGTGAAGAATTAGCATCACGTCTACAAGACGTTAAAGGTAATCAACCAATTGTTTATCAAATTTTTGTTTTAATTTTGCACATATTTGGATAGATGAAGATAAAGGGGCGGATTCGGCGAGCTCGAGTAGTTCAGCATTAGCGGAACCGGCCTGTACACAACTTTTACACAGAAATAATTACCACCATATCACCAAAGATGAGCATACAGTGGCTGATGTATTGGTTTGTTTCGCCAGATGAGAGAAAAATTATTAAAATTTTTGTAATTTTCAGGAGACTAACGGTAAAGTCCAACCGTTACAGTTGACATTCAAGAATCCACCAGAGAATTATTTTTTTATGTCATGGAATTGGCCGTTAATTCGTAAAATCTCACTATGGTTATTCTTATCAGGTTTGATAGCAATGTTGGCATTGGTAATAGCAATGATAATACAATTACCAAAAACCTGTAATCCAGAAACTGAATGGTATCAAGGTAGTGTTATGTACGAGATATTCCCAGCTAGTTTTCATGATACCAACAATGATATGATTGGTGATATTAAAGGGATAACGAAAAAAATTGATTATGTGGAATCGTTAGGTGTACAAAGTGTACGTTTGAATTCAATCTTCCGGTCATATCCCTCATATCCGGAACATTATCGTAATGCAACTAGTTTAATAGAAATTGCACCACATTTGGGCGATATTAATGATTTTTTGATTCTAACAAAACGTCTACATTCAAAAAACATCTCGTTAATTTTAGATTTACCTGTTTATCCTGTCGTAAAACAATTGACAATTAGTCGAAATTTGGTTGATTTGAATTCTACAACAAATCAAGAACCGTCTGTGGAATTTTTAAAATCAACAATCAGCGAGGATCCAATAGAGGAGGCTTTAATCTATTGGCTCAGTAATGGTGTTGATGGTTTCTATTTAAAAGGTTTAGAAAATCACGTTGATGATCCCAATTTTGTTACGTCATTACGACGTTGGAAACGATTATTGGGCGCAAATCGCCCGATTATAATTAGCGAGAGTCTCATCAATAATTGTCCAAAATCAATAATTAATATCGTTTTAAACAATATCGATTTAGTTGATATTCGTTTAGCTATAGAAAATGGGGAACATGTTGTTAGTAAACAATTGCAAAATATCATGAACGGCACGTTATTCTCCCGACCGGGAACACCATGGATTTTGTGGAGTTTAGGCGATGATACAACACCAAGATTAGCGAACATTTTGCCGTACAGTAATGCAACATTTGGTGCAACTTTACTACAATTAATGCTACCAGGTACACCGTCAATCTTCTATGGTAATGAAATCGGTTTGAAACAAATCCATGATCCGAACGATGAACGTAAAGATATCGAACATTTACATCAATTAGCTGCTATGGTGTGGCAAAATGAAAAATCCAGCGTACTACCATGGATGTACGGTGAGAAGACATCAACGAATTTCGAACAAATCAACATAATCTCAAAGATGATACAATTACGTCAAGAATCACCATCGATTTATATCAATTCAGTTTATAAAGAGGGTGAGAATCGGGCTAATGCTGAAGTGAAATATTCACGTGGTGATTTATTGGTAATACAACGTTGGTATCCTAGACGGAAATCGTTTGTTGTCGCTTCAAATTTGGGTAATAATCAGATAACAGCGGATTTATCAACTTTATTGTATAGTGGTGATGTTATGATTGGTCCACGGATTGATTCAAAATCTGGTAGTGTATCATTTAAAGATATATCATTATGGCCTGGTGAATCTGTTGTAATATCATTAGATTAATTATTGATTAATTTAGTTGATGTGTATACTATGTTGTTATCAATAAAACACGATTTTGGGTTGTGTAACTTTGATATGTTGACATTTATTGCAAAAATATTTTGATAAGCTGTTGACAAACAAAATGGATCTACGTAAAATTATCCATTGTTTGTCATTTGTTATCTATACCATGACTTCGCAAGTGTTGAGCTCTTTTTCTTAGGGCAAAAAAAAGGAGTTACACAGTTCCTAAGTAGGTCCACAAGCTATATTCTGGCTACATATTGAGTAATCCTTACTCTAAGTGTTGTCTCAATACATTTTGCCTACTTAGCTTAGATGCTCCTCTAAAGTCACCCTTTGGATTGATGCCCTTTTACCCGGAACATCTATACCTAAAGAAGCCTACCGTTTAGCCGCATACCCTATCTGCCTCAATATAGTAAGATCTTCAATTCTGTGAGAAGCATTTTTCCAAAAACATAAACCCAACAATTTTGCAAAGAGCTGGCGTTTGGAAAGGAAGAAGCACATGGTTTTTTGCTGGTAATTAGCAAACATTTACAATCTCCAAATTTATGGACTTCGACTTTTTTTTATCTCTACTTAAGTTATCTTCGCTAATTTCTAAGTTATCATCATTACAACTAATGCCAAGTCATTTCTCAGGCTAACGGTCAAAAAATGCTTGGTTTTTCAGAAAAATTCAGGAACTGAATTAACAAAAATGTACAAATACTACTTTTTAAGTGACACTTTATTCAAGACAAAAAAAAAATTGATGGCAGCACCATACACTTGACCGAAGCTCTCCTCTCTAATAATAATAATAATAATCATAATAAATAAAAGGAAAAATTGGTCAAGATTCTCGTTAATTACTTAAAAAAAAAATATCTTTCAATAATAGTAAAAAGTTGAGCAAGTGTATACAAAAAATTGTTTAAATCGCTAAATATTATTTTTCAAATAATAATAATAATAATAATAATAATAATAATAATAAAAATAAAGTGCGGTATACATAGACATTATCAAAAATTGATAAGAATATTTACATACAAGGATGGCTTTTTATAAAAAAAAATAAAATAAAAAATAATTGGGCACTGGAATGTTCGATACTGTTTCGTCGTTTTTGTTTTATTGTCTCCCTTAATTGGCCCCTTTTTTTATTTATTTATCTTTTAAATTAAAATACAGATGGCACCCTGAGTATAATAACATCTACTCTACTACGATCTAACCACTGGTTCAGTCCTTTTTTCTTCTCCTTCTTCCTCCCTTTACTGTCTTTGTTTTTTTGTTTTTCATAATTTTCACGAATGCGATTGGATTGTTTTATGTTTCGCTCTTGGATCAGTAACGTAATTATTCGGTGTAGCTCTTGGTATCTCTGGTAATTTATCACCAGGATGTCGATGGCTGATTGATGGTGTTTTCCGACTATTTTTAATAATTTTCGCACTACTCAAACCCGATACTGGATATTTTAATTTCGAACTTGTTAAATTCGGCCTTTGCAGACTATCACCACTACTATTACTGTTGTTATTACTATTATTCGGATGTTTGGGCATTACAAATGCTTTCGTTTGTTTTATCAGTGAACGATCATTACACAATGCCGATATCAACGGTAAATCCATCTTTTTACTTTTCTCCCTTAATGTACGTATATCTAATGCTGAACCTTTCTCATCAGAATGGGTACTGTTATTTGATGTTGGTGATGTTTTTGTTATTGCTGGTGGTGGTGGCGGTGGTGGTGGTGGTGATGATGGTTGTGCCGG
The DNA here is from genome assembly GCA_037414755.1 of Lydus trimaculatus. Lineage (NCBI taxonomy): Eukaryota > Metazoa > Arthropoda > Insecta > Coleoptera > Meloidae > Lydus > Lydus trimaculatus. The sequence continues at coordinate 11,564 of JAZBGY010000764.1, read as the reverse complement.
TGGTGGTGGTGGTAATCGCCTTCTCAATACCGGTGGCTGTTGATGATGCCGGAATGTATCAAATGATGAATTCAATAGATTATCATCGGAACGTGTCCGCATAAATCGTCCCGGACGATTCGGTGGTAATGGTGGTGGTGGTTGTTCTAAACTACCATTCGATGATATACTTGTAGCACTATAAACCGGTAATTGAACATATGTGTCTGATAGATTCTGACTGGAAGCATATCGTCCTAAATATGATGTATTGCTATTACTATTGCGATGATGATGGTGTTGATGATGATGATGATGATAGAGGACTTGTGGTGTTTGTACTAAAGCGGCCATCAATGAACCTTGTTTAGCTTCTAAATATTCTTGTTTACTGATTGCTGGTTCTTTTAATGGAAACATAACAAAATCAACATCACTATACATCTGTTGTTTGTATTGTTCAATTTGAGATCTTGATAATTGACTCGTATAGACTGTTGCTAATGGTGTTAAGGATTGAGGAGGTGGCGGTGGTGGTGGTTGGCGTGATGTCGGCGGCGGCGGTGGTGGTGGTGGTGGAGGTAGAAATGTACACGGTACTAAAACACTAGCCTTACTAGCACCAACATCTAGATAATTATTTGGACTAATTATCGTATTAATTTGTGATTGTTGCTGCTGCTGCTGCAATTGTCTTGGTAATTTTGGTGGTATCGGCGGTACTAAATTTGAATTTGGTGTTGAATAACTCGGTAATGTACCAATATTAACATTGCTAGTATGTGCTGTTAAAATATTTGGTGATCTTGTTGTAATGAAGCGTGCCGCCGCTTCCTCTGTTGATGTTAATATAGTTGATGGTACTGTTGGATAAACCGGTGGCGGTACTGGTGTTGTTGGATTCTCAGGATATGGTGGTGGATCACGTAATGAAATCTCCGATAAGAAACTTGAACTATTATCATCATATTCTGGACATGTTGATTCTGTCATTGTTGTTGTTACAGTTACAGGTATTCCTGTTGTTGTAAGTGGTAATAGTGGTTGTTTTGTTGTTAATTGTGCACCGTATGGTGGTGGTGGTGGACGTATAATAGCACCATTACTATCAATACGTTTCGGTGGTGCTGGTATATAACCTTGATAACTTGATGGTAATGTTACATAATCAGAATCTGAATCTAATGTATGACTAACACTTTTACATGATGGATATTTTCCAACAATTAAAGCTGATAATTCTTCAGCTGATAATAATGATTGTTTATTATCAGTTGGATCACTACCATCACCATGAAATGAACCAGAATTACTAATATTTGAATTTGAACGATCACGAAATGGACCATCAACTTGATCACTTTGATTACTACTAGTTACAGCGTATTGTTCACTTGAACTTAACGTATAAACACCACTTGTATGACTGCTCGGTGCTGGTCCAGATGTATAAACAGGCTCTCTAGTGTCCAATTCAATACATGTTGCATCACTCACTGAAGAATTCTGAGCTGTATGTGAATACCCCAATTCCAAACTACTACTAGTCGACGGTCGGCGTTTTTTAGTTTCTATTAAAAAAATCAAATTATTATTAAAACATTAATGTATTGTGTAACGAAAGCGTAAAACTTACTGGTCTGAACAGGCGTAACAACGACCGTACTACACGAGGAACTACATTGTGAACCAGCAGCACATTTTCCACTGGTTGTTGTTTTAATTGAACCTTCCGTACTTTGACAATTATGTGACTTAATTGTTGCCGTTGCTGCAACATCTTCTTCTTGTTCTTGTTCTTTTAATACAAGAGCTGAAAGTGCTGCAGTTGCTGATGCTGCTGATGTACGACTACTAGCCGGGGTACTATCTAATAAATGTGCTAATGCTAAACTTTCTGTTGATGGTGCTGGTGGACTTGTTATCATTATTTCTAATTCATCTTCAGAATGGACACGATCACTAACAATACCAGATGTTGTATTTGATGATGTTGATGATATTACAGATACACGTTGATCACCATCCCAACGTTGTTGTCTTTGTTCCTCTTCCTCGCGGCGAGCTTCACTTAAACGAGGCGCAACTGCCATACTAAATAGATGTGCCGCCTAAACAATAGAATTTGTAATTTTATTACTGTTGTAGACAGAAACAGAAAAAAAAATGATTAAAATTCTATACCTTGCAAAGTGCCAAAAGTAGTCGACTCTTTTCATCACTGGTAGTATAAAGTGTTAATTTTTCATGAGCAGTACGTATTTCGAATTTCTTCCTTTCAAAACTCAATTTACTGATTGAACTCCATAGAAACATCGATGGTGGATTATTATCTGGACGTACTTTTAAACCTTTAGCACAAACAGCTAATAATAACGAACCAGGTGCTGGTTCAGTTTTTGATGCTCTTAAACGGAAAATATGTGCATTAACAGGCTCCTCTAATTGACAAGCTTCTGCTATAAATCTAGTTCTGGATTCATTTTTCGATAGACTTCTATGTGATCGATGTAATAATTGTATTGTACGTAATGCTTGTGGTCCACGAAGATTTGGTGGTACATAATCTTCAGGACGGAATGTTGTCGTTTCTGTACTATCACCGAAATCAGCTTGCAATGCCAAACCAGCCAAATGCATTGCAACATCACCAGCAGCACCTGATGCTGCATTAAGACGTAATTGCAAATAATAATGATATCTAGTTGTTTCATCACGCAATAATAATGGACTATCAACATAGAATTGTACACGGAAATAGAAGGCAAGGGCTGGACGACCATTGGCATCCAAGCCATGACTGTGCGATGAACGCCAACTTTTCGGCGCATATTTTGATAATTTGCTATCGGGTTCGGCAAACAGATATTCTCCATCTGTAACACAACATGAATAGAAGTGTAATTGTAATTGCAAATGATTAATCAAAGAATTAATAAATAAGGTCCTTAAATTTGTTCTATCTCTCTCTTTCTATAAATTATAGTTTCTTGGTTGTTATTTAACGGACTGTACACTGTCAGAAAAGAGGCTGGCGCAGGAATGTAGCAACGCCAGACCGCATTCCTTCTACCAACCAGCACCAGCCTTCTCGTCGTCACTAGTTATAACCCCACTGGGGGACGATGATGATGATGATGATGATAATGATGCTAGTGGTGATGATGATGATGATGATGATGATGACAATGAAGCTTGGCAGCCAGCTCCAGGATAATCGAGTTTTTCTCCACCACTATGCTACTTTAGATAAAATCTATACTACTATGCAATCCTAATCAATTGTAAACTAGAAATGCAAAATGCAAATTGAATCGCTACGTTAGTCTTACGACAGACGTTGCTTCTAATGGATTTATTGTTTTGTTTATAATACTATGTCAAAATAGAAACCACCAAAACGTATCGAAAATGACAGCCATTTCGAATTAGTTATGTGTAAATAATTAAGGCGGACCTAAAGATGAAATTCCAACAAAAATGACTCCAACATTATTATAAAGAACGACTTGTAAGAAAAATTCCAAGATGATGATTATAATAACATATTACTAACGATAGGACAAAGACAGATATTTTGTGGAAAGAAGATAGATGGAAATAGAAAAATGCCACTCTTTGGAAAGAAAAAAAACCTTCAGGCATTAAAAATGATACCGTTGCAGGGGCAAAACACAACAAAAATTAGGAGTAGAAAGATAGAAACACGAAAAAAAAAACAAAGACAATTAAGTCTTTGATAATAACATTTTAGGTCATGTACTTAAGAAGACGACACATCATAATTAACCTAAAATTTTTAATAAAATTCTAATTATTTATAGTTTCACCTTGTTGTTTCTCGTCATTTCTAATCATTCAAATATTTTTTAATAGCTATTTTCAATAACAATTGACAAACGAACAATAGAAAATCAAGAGTATGCGTGACTTGATGATGATTAGTAATGAAGTCAATTACCTGATTTATAATATTTCTAATCACGAAGAATCTTTTGGAATGCAGCATTCCGAAAGCAAAAAATAAACAATTAGAGCAAAATAATCAACATAATCTTTTTTTTTCCATTTGTAATGGTAATGGTACTATGATCATTATCATCATCATCATCATCATCATCAACAACAGAACAACAACTCTGGTCAAGCCAATAAAAAATTGAAATCGGCCGTAGGTTCTCGCTCGAAAATTAAAAAACAAGAAAAAAAACGACGGATAACCGCGTGTACATACGGCTAAAGACAGGTAGCCGGGTGAGGCATATAGATGTTGTTGTTGTTATTGTTGTTGTTGTTGTTACTGTTGTTGGTGGTGTTGTTGTGGCGGTTCTGATGATGAGGGGCGGGAGATTGGGATCATTTGTATACTTGGGGAATGTGCCCGGCCCGGTACAGTCAAGACAAGAGAGCAATGAGATGAGGGGTCGCCGGACTTGGTCTCCTCTCTACTCTTTTGGTATTGCTGCTGTTGTTGCTGACAGCTGTAGAGAAGATTTGGGCTTTTAAAAAGTTTAACACACGTGGTCGGTCGACTCTCGCTCTCTTTCTATAACTTATAAAAACCCTTTTGTTGTTGCTCTTTTTTATAAATACAAGCAGAGATGAGAGAGTGTCTTTTATCCGTGCTGTTGTAGTTTATTTCCACTATCCTTTTCTCACTTATTACAACATATATTTCTACCTCTCTATCTCTGTTGGTATTCTGACAGCGTATTTCGGTAGCTGTGGTATGTTTACGGTTGAGATCACATCGAGAGAAGCTTAAATCGAAAATTTATTGGCTTGACAAAGAGGAGTGAGTTTTGGGTTGATTGGATGGCCGGCTGTCTTGCTTCGAAGAATTTAATGAGTCTTGAATTAAAAAACAAAAAAAAACAGAAACACACACTTACCGCAAATAAGTGCTAAACCGAATAAATCGGTATCGAGCATTCCTTGTTGTGCAAAATGTAGACATGTTTGTTGATATAATTCTTTAACACGTGATTTAGCTTGTACAATAAAATATAACGTTTGTTGGTGCAGCAAATGTAGCGCCAGAAAACGTGCTGATGGGGGTAGCGCTGCTGCCGGGCTGCACGCGGCCAAAGGGGCGCTTACCGTGCACAGGCCGGCGTGCATGACCCGCTCATCTCTTCATGGGGGTCGCCCGCCGCTCACCTGAAACCAACAATAGATGAAATACATCACATTACATATAAAATTGAATTGAAGAAATAAACAACAAAAACAAAAGAATAAAACACGAATCATCTTCTATATAATGTTGAATAGAGAAAATGAAATGCAACTGCGAAACAAGTCAACCACCCACAGGCACAAACATTATGCAAATTGACGGCATGTCACACAATTGCACTAATAACATTCCCATCATACGCTATAGGGGATGCGATTGAACAAGAAAAACCAGAAGCTTCTGTATCTTTACAATCAAATACGGACATTACAAAAAAAAAACAAGTCTATTATTCTCTTTTTTTCCCGCCAATTGTTAAATAAGACAACGAAGAAGACGGATGATTTTGATGGCGGCGCCATACCACCTTTACCATTTGATAATTACAAATTGCAATCAAGATTGTCTGCGATTAAGTTAACATGTCCGCTGTTGTTGTTGTTGTTGTTGTTCTTGTTATTTATATGAAAAACCCTACCTGCCAGGCAAATTTGTTTTAATTCAGCATTCCATTCATGGTTGAATGCTTGTGTGTGCCTGGCTGCCTTCTTTCTACCACTACCATTTTGAAGATTTTACAAGATTAACAAAAATTTGTCAAGAAACAATGCAAACAACCACCACAATTCAAGTGAGGACAGAATGGATGAGAAAGGAAAACAACAAGAAAACAACACAAAAAACTGTCAATTTTCGACGGGATAGTTGTCAGATTCCTGTCCCAAAACTAGAGATGCCGAAGAGTAGAGGAGAAAGAAAAAAATCCACACCAGGGCGCCGTCCGCAGGTCTGAGGAATGCAGATGACCTTCGATTGGTACTCGCACATCTGCCTGGGCGTGTTTGTATTTGTATGTGTGTATATCTGTACAAATATATAAATCTATGTGTGTGTGTGTGTGTGTATTTACATTTTTTGATCAGAAAATATTTTGCTACTACTTCAGCTGTTTGATTTGCTAACATTTTTAAAGACGCCTTGATAAGAACTACTCGCGTCCGTTTTTTGCCCCTCTATCCTTAAAATATAGGATTTCTCTGATCGAACACTTTTCATTGATCAATTCACCAAAGCCTATAATGGTATTGGCAAAAATGGTAAAAACATTCCAATGGTGGTCAAGTTTATAAAACAAGCAGAGTATAAGAGAGATGGTAAAAAACCAAAAAAAAAAAAAAA
>JAZBGY010000763.1:0-40954 GCA_037414755.1 Lydus trimaculatus | reverse complement strand
CCCGACGTCAAAAGTCCCAAAATGACTTAAAATTGACGTCATATTGACGTACTTTGCTGCCTGGGGTAGATTTATGCAATGGGGCCGAAAATTTCGTCCAATAATTATCGAAAGGTTAATAAAAGTTAAAGAACTCTCATTGTCAGTACTCTAATTACAAAAGGCTGTCTCAGTCTCAATCAGGAAGGTCTATTTTAGACAAATCACTTAATCTAGTGCTAAAGGCAAGGCCTCTATTTGAAGATCATTTTATAGTGGAATATTACCAAAAGGCCATTTGTATGAATAGACAGCTGCTGACACTATAGAAGCGTTCTTAGACAGGTGTGTGAAGTTAAGATTCTGATTAGACAAAATTCATTTTAAACACATACTACCACTTTGTATACCTATGTGTGGCTTTTTGGAATTCTTTTATTCTCTTCGTTAGAGTTGCAAAGATGTAATCTAATGATTATTTACATAAGGGCGGAGGACAGAAGGACGGAAGCAAATGAATTCCAAAAATCCACACATAGGTATGATTTTACTTGTATGTTTCTATCTGTATATCACTTGCTGACGTATAAAAATATCTGACAAATAAACAACATTGAAGGTCGAGTGCGTTGACTTTAATACATTGACCTACTTTTAACGATTTTTCTTTAATTTTTTTCGGCCCTAAATTGAAGAAATAAAAAAATAAAAAAAATATCTTCGTATTTCTCATACTGAGAACATTCTATAGCGGTAATTGTCTCCCTACTATGACCAAATTTGTAAAAGTTGACATTCATTTCTCCTATTTAGAAAAGAGCCACTGCCTTTCTGACTGCCTTAGCGTGTTACTGAGGTGTCACCGTATACGTTCTTGAAACTTTTATTTCTGTCCTTTTTCAAAAAATGAGGATTTCAGTCACTTAACTACCTAGTTAAGCCAAAAGGGGGGTATATCTACGTATGTATATTTTTTCTGATTATTACAATTCTATGATTTTATATTATTGAAATTTATAATTTGCATTATTATACATACATCTTAATGCAAATTATTAATTTCAAAAATATAAAATCATAGAATTGTAATAATAAGAAAAAAAGCGGAAAAATTTGAAGAATAGTTAGGGCCACCTAGTAGTGGTGCGCTGGTGCGTTCATGTTTCCTTCTTTTTCTATGGGATTTGTGACTCTTTTTAATAAATTCTCTCTGGTTTTCATAAACAACATTTGAGGTTATGTTAGTCCTAGATTTGCGATTTTTTAAAAAAAAAACAATCATCCAAAAATGCAAAATTTGGACAAATTCGCGATTAGTGGTTTTGATGATGATGAAAATGAGAATGGCATAGAAAATGAACGAAATCCTGAAGGTAATTGTTGTTTAGTTCCTATCGGTAGATATGATAACATTTAAACTTTGTTAAAGATAAGACAGCTAGAAGATTTATTTCGGCTGCTGAAGATGGTAAATTAGATATATTAAGAGCATTAATAAAAGTCAATCCAGAATTAGTTAATGTGAGTGATAAAGAAGGTTATACACCATTACATAGAGCTTGTTATGGAAATTATCCAGAAGTTGTAAAATTTCTATTACAAAATGGTGCAAATATTGCTGCCAAAACGGAATTACAATGGGAACCATTACATTCATGTTGTCGTTGGAATCATATTGAATGTGCAGCAATTTTAATACGTGAAGGTGCTGATGTTAACGCTCCATCTGAAGGAGGTCTGTTGGTGTAATTAGATTTAATTTTATATTCAATCAAAAATTTTTCAGGACAAACACCTTTACATATTGCTGCATCGTTCGGTGCATGTTATGATATGGTACAATTGTTATTAATGCATCCATATATTGATGCAACATTGAAAAATAATAGCGGTGAAATGGCAATTGATATAGCGAAAAGAAGTTCGAAGTTTTATAATGTTTTTGATATGGCTGATCCTTTGTTAGATGTCTCGAATTTTGATTAAAAATATACTTATAAGAAACTTGAAATACTTGCGTGTTTTATGGTCTCAAAAGTTTGCACTTTCAGCAGTTGCAGTAACTTGGAGAAAAAGAATAAAAGTTGAATCTTACTGCACTTTTTCTGTAATATACAATTGCAATCCAATACATTATATAATAATAGTTTTGTAAATTAATAATCATTCAAGCTTAATAAACAAAAGTATATATAGATTGTCCATTATCCGTACAATAAAAATATGCGTGAAACACAATGTTATCGTAACATTCTGTTCAAATACAGTCGACATGCCAATTCTAACATAAAAATAAACGAAATTTCAACAAAGGTAAAAATCTGAATAACTAACAAAATGTCTAGTAGGTTCTAAAGGTAAACATCTGTAAAATAAAGAGATGCGCTGATTTTTGTTGTAGCATGTATAAGACATGCTACAAATGACCGGATTTTACAAGTGCTTACTGCTGCTTTAACTTTGGTTTGGGGTCCTTACGGTACGATTACACTCTATCAAATTTTGCTTGTTCAAGTTGGCTTGTACCAAATAAAACTTGATAGTGTAAACAACTTGTCAAATTGGAAGGATGGAAACTCGAAGCTATTTCTTTGACCAAGACATTGAACAAGAACTTGTCGTATATGTAAACAGTTTCTGAACTTTTTGAAGAGGAATTTGTTTCCAGCTATCCAATGTTTGAGTACCCTTTCGTACATTTTCATGCTCCTAATCTATTCTGAGAACTTTTTGACGTACTCCGGCAGTGCCCCGTTTGAGCACGCAGAGCAATAAAGAAACATCCGCACTCTCTAAAAACTTGACAAGTTATCCAATTTGTTACAAGTCGCTTGTAAGTGTGTTTACATGGTACAAATCAACAAGAACAAGCATAACTTGATAGTATAATCGTACCCTTACAGATAGACTCGTTCAAGTCAGCTTGTATAAATCATCTTATATGTACTTAAATTAATAAAAAAAGAACAAACAAAATGATTATAAATAGATTTAGTCGCTATCCATATTAATTTGTCTTAATTGTTCCAAATCACAATCAACGATTAATGAATTATCGGGTTGCTTATAAACATTTACTTTGATCGGGGCATATAGATCTCGATCAAGAGGTGACCATCCAGTATACTGAAAAAAATTAAAACAAACATTTTAACCAACAAAAATCGATAAAAAAAAAGATTAAATAGTTTTTACAACAGAAGTAGTTCTATGTCGTATCCGTCCATTATCATCAAATGGTTCATATTTTTGTAAAAGTGCTTTACCATCAACACGCCAAATACATGGATGTTTTGTTCGATCACCAACTTGGGCGTCTTGTTTATGAATTAGAAAGCATCCAGACTAGAAAAATTAAATTTTTCAACAATTACAAATTATTTTGTAATAAAATAACAATATACAGAATATTCTTGAGTATTATTGGTTCGTGAATCTGTTATATTTGTTGTTTTAGCTTCTAATTTTTGTTTTTTATTAATACCGTTGCGTTTTCTCTGTTTTACATCTTTTTTATCATTAACCTCATCACAGCTACTATTGTTACTATCATCATCATTATTATTATTATTATTGGAACGGGTTTTTTTCGTTCTACGACCAGATGATCGACGATTTCGTTTCTTTTTCTTGGATAATAAAAACAAATAGAGAATTGATTTAAATAGATATGGAAGGTATATAGATACGTACAATTTCAGGACTTTCAGACCATTCTTCACCTGAACTTTCATACACTGATGGATCATCCTCGTTTTCTGAATAAATCCCAGTGCTCATCTTTATCTATATATAGATATATGGATTATTGATGAATTAATTATCAACTAATTTATTAACATCACATAATTATAAAATAACAATTATTTCATTAATTTTTTAATGAATGACTGAAAAATGTAAAGTAGGTAAACAAAACTCCGATTCAGCATTAACCCAAAGCGCCATCTAGGTTACTGTTGGTGTCGTCATGAGTCGTACTGCCAATTACACCAAAATAACTATACATTTGAATTACATTGGACCCCAAAAGCAATGGCGTAACTAGCAACTGGAGGCAAGTCTTTGTTTATAAAAGTTGTCCAAAAAAAAATATAAAACAAATAGGAGGCTCCATCCCCAGTTCGTTATTGTATTCGATACGAGTTTCGTTATGGAAAAAGCACTGCAAAAGCATATGCTTCAACTTGCACTCTTGGAGCTAATGCAGTATCAGAAAGTGGTCCATGATCCCCCTATTGTTGCATACTCGCATACGCAATCACAAATTACATACACACAGGACAGGCCCGCACTATGACATTTTGGTGCCTTTGTTATCTATTTCTGATGATTCCAACTATCCCAACCCACAAATAACACACTTTAATGCGTTAATATCATATATGTCAATGAAGTTGTATCATGAGCTGCTGGAACCAGGTAAATTCATCCATTTACAGATAAAGGTCCGCGTCCCGTATTGCTTCAGGCCACGTTGTTATATCGTTCAAGGAAACGTTATTGAAGCTCAGTTTCTCCTTCCGATCGGTGCAAAGTGCTTTGTCTGATTTACACTGCAACACTCATTTGAGGGCGCCCATGTCAAACTCAAACGAATGAATACATCTTCACAACTCGAAGAGAAGAGATATCAAAACCGACGCTAAAAAATCTTTGCCTTATACCTATGAAAATAATGGACTTTAAAATTGTAGAACAAACATTAACGCTCTCAAACATTGAGACGTGGGGGAAGGGGATTCAAAGTAGGATGGATAACATAGTTACGGGCGGAGTGATGGCATGAGATGGGAATATGTGTAGGCTCCACTTCACAAATGTTCAGTAAAAACAGCATAAATCAAATAGTCCACCATTTATTTTTATATAAACACAATTAAAAATCATAATAATAATAATTATTTTTTTGTTAAGTGTTGTATTATATTAATACAAAATTTAGATGAATTCTTCAGGTTCTCTAGGTGCATCTAAATCCCTGTAATGGATAACTGGTCGAAAATCTCCACCTCCGCCCCTACTATTTCATTAAATCAGAAAAAAATCATAATACGATAATAAGAAACAGATTTACCTAGCTCTAGGTGCATAACCACGTGAACGTTGTGAATAATTTTGATTATAATATGGAGGTAATCTTCCATAACTTCCAAACGAACTTCCATAACTCCTAAAAACAAAACAAAAACAATACTGATTATATTTAGAGTAGCAGTTGGAAAAAATAAAACTTACGCTGCTGGATGACTGTAAGTTGGTGGTTCTTCACGTTTTGGTTGTGGAACAGCTTCAGCCAACATTGGTCTTTTTGGATCTTTTAAATAATTGTTGAAGAATTCAACTTCTTTTTTAACTTCTTCAATTTTTTCACCATGTTTATTGAAAATGTGCTTACGAACAAAATCAGGTCCTAAATTTGATTAATTTTTTATAATTCTATTTTATAAAATAAACAATAATAATAATAATAATAAAATTTACCTTTAAATTTCTTTCCTGATAAAGGACACAACCATTTATCTTTAGCTAATTCACGTGTATTAGCTTGGACAAATTTATCAATTTCAGTATCGACATCCTTTAATGATAGACTGATTAATTTTACTTCATTTTTATTTTCATCACGTGGCTTCTCTGGTAGGAAATTTGCCATTTTCGTTTCAACTGGTAATCCAATAAATTGAGTCATGTCCGTCTGTTTCATAAAACACAAATTATCAATAAAGTTTTGGCATTTTAAAGTTTGAATATCTCAACTTACTTTTACAGTAGGTGGTTGACCGCGTGCATGTAAAATACCACAACGATTTGGCATTTCATCTTCATTTGGATATTCACAATGATTATAATAATCGACAGAATGGACAACACGTAAATATAAAATAATACGATCTAGAACAGTAATAAGATTTTCATCACGTTCAACAACATTTGTTGAATCTTGTTGTTCTGATGTTGGTTCTAAACCTAATAATTCTTCTTCTTCAGCACTAGCTTCCTCAATTAAATAATCAGTAATATTATGTAATACAGGATTATTTGATACTAAACCAAATTTTGGTTGTTGTGATTTCTCTTTATTATTACCACCACCACTATTATCATCTAACCATAAACCAACTTTATTATCTAAATGCAATGCAACTTTTGCACCTATACGTATATCAGAACGTACAACTTGTTTATGTGCTGTTATACCATTAACAAGACGTATACGTCTACTAAGATCTCTATTTACAATTGCACCTAATTCACAATCCCTTAAACGTATATTATTTAAATTCCAACAAATCTCTTTTATATTGGCGTCACGTTTAAATGTTACCCAACCGCGACGCAACCATCGTCGTTCTGGTTGTGGATCAGCTAAAGCAACACGTAAGAATCCCTCATATCTATATTGAAACATTAAAAACAATAACAATAGAATTTAATAATATTTAATTAAGTTTAACCTTCCACAAACAGCTTCTACTTCTTGTTTTGTGATAGTTGGTGCTAAATTCCTTAAAAATATTGATGTAGTCTTATGTAATGCTTTAGGTTTTTCTGGTTTATCATCTTCAACTTCAATACTTTGTTCTGTAGGAGGTTGTTCAATTGGCTTCTCTATCTTTTTCTCAGTTTTCTCTTTTTTATCTTTCTCTTCGTCACTATCACTACTACTTGATGATCCACTACTACCTGAGAATGATCGTTTTCTTTTTTCTGCAGTAGCTAAAATATTATTAAATTAATTATGGAATTTTATTTAAAATCCAGCTTAATATTATACTTTTTGGTTTTTTCTCTTCATCATCATCTTCTTCTTCTGCTTTCGTTTCTGTTTCTTTTTCTTTTTCTTCAAGTTCAACTTTTTCATTATTTTCACCATCTTTCTGTTGTTCTTCTTCGTTTTTATTATTAATTTCATTATTAGATTGTTCTTCTTGTTCTTTATTTTCAACATCTTTCATTTCAACATCAGTATCATTTAATTTGATTGTTGATTCTTGTTCAATTTCACCATCTTCTGTAGTTGTAGTTTCACCATTTTCTTTCTTTTCATTTTCTTCAGGTTTTACTTGATCGTCTGTTTTCGGTTGTGTTGTTTGTGGTGGTGGTTGTTCTTCTTGTTTTGTATTATTTACTGGTTTTTCATTTTCTTTAATCATTGGTTGTTCTTTATTTTTCTCCTCTAATTCTAAACAATAATTATTATAATCACAATAATAATAATAATAAAACAATATTTACCAGCATATTCTTGTTCTAATAATGCCAAATCTTCATCAGTACCACCTTCCAATTTAATCACAACTGTATCCAATAGTTTTAACAAATCGTTTGTTCTTGAACTATCAACTGATACATTCAATTTACCATTATTTAACAAATCCATAAATACTTCAACTCTTTTCTAGAAAATATTTGAACAATTTTAATCCGTTTTTATTAATTTTTTTGACAAAAAAATTAGATAATTTACCCTTAAAGCAGCCATTTGTTCTTCTTTACGTTTTAATGAATCTTCTGGATGATATTTGAGACGAAACCTATTACCAAACAAGACACAAATTTCAATTAATTAATTATCAATGTATTAATTATTTAATTAAATAAAGATTAAACAGAAAAACCATCCATACTATTCTCAACTTGTACAAGTGAGTTGTGAATAATTTTTTTTGTAATAAAGGACAATAAAAACGGTTACAATTTTAAGGAATCTTGATACAGGATTTTTTTTTTTGTAATTCAATTATCAGTAATTAACGAAATAAAATAAATGATAATTGAATCTTATAAGAGAGTAGCACCACACAAAATGAAATAAGCATTGTACATTTGACATAAATCGAAAAAAAATTATTATTTTAGATGAAAGAGGAGAATAAAACCAAATTTCTCCATTATACAGCCGGGAAAAGTCCAAGCCATTAGCCGCGACCTAAGCCCGACTGATGGGTTGATTTTTTTCAGGCTGTATCATCAATGCCGGATCAGGAATCTATGGGCTAGGGGTGTGCTTACTGAATTCGATTTATCGATATTCGATTCGCGAGAAATTTACAATTAAAGAAATTAGATCTTCCTAGAACATTCGCTTACTGAACACAAGTATTTTTTCAGTGAAATGTTAAGTTTTTAAACTAATACGTTTGCATTTCATTGTGGTATTGGTTATCAGTGTTTAATTATGTGATTTTAAATTGTTTATTACCGAACTATTGTTTTCTAGGAAACTGTCTCTGTCCCCAGTGAATCGATTTTATCGATATTTTTTAGAATGAATCGATATTGAATCGATTTACCTAAAAAATCGTTAAGCACACCTCTACTATGGGCCCCGGAGCTCCTCGTCCCGTTTTGTAGAACTTTGGCCACAGGGCCTCTAGGCTAACCGAACTCTGGAGCATGTGTTCCCCGGTTACCGGCCTAATCTGGCACTGTAATAGAGGAATTGGATTTTCTTCTGTTGTTTCATTAATTAAAAACTATTCGATGGAATAATTTTTCTATTCGAATAGAATTATTGCTTATTTCATTCAACAACTACCATTCGAAAACACAAAACATACAAATACATTAAAAAAAATAATAAATAAATAAAAAATAAATGTTTCTTCCTCGAAAATCTCACCTGTGTTTTGATAAATTTTTATTTTAGAGGATATTTGTATAATGCCCTATAATAAAGTAGTAGATACGCGAAAGCATATGCATTGCGCGCATAGCTTTTTATTTAAACGGTTAAGTTTTGCAATATATTTTATAAATTTTCTCACATTTCAAATATATATTTTTATATACATTTTTTTTTTTGTTAATATACTTTGTCGTACGCAATTTTTCACACACAAAACACATAATTATATGTTTTAACGTAGATGTCAGGTAGTCTCGAATCGCTGTAGAGAAAAAGGTATTTAAAGTAAAAGATTGGGACAAGGCTATTTAACTTATTATAAACTAGTAGATAACAAATCTATCAAATTAGAAAAAAAAATTGCTATAATTTGGAAGTAGATTTAACTATTTCTTCTTGTTTTAATTCAACATTTTTTTTTATATATACAAATAAAACAATAAATAATTGAAATAGTTAGATTTACCTCCATTTTATTATTGATAAGCAATATTTTTAAAAATTTTACAAAATTCTGCAATTCCTGCTGTACTAACCATTCATCATCTTTGTGTGCAACAAAGAATTCATTAAGTTGTTGCCTTTGAAATTCAAGTTTGTAATCATTATATTTTTCAATAGCTTCACTATCAGAGATATTATCATCTTGTGTTGCCAGGAATGCTTTAAAAGACATCATTGGTGGTTGTTGGCCTTCAACAGGAGCTGGTGTTGCTGGTTCTCTGAAGAAATTACCAGATCTTTAAAATAACGATATGTTAGCACTAAATTATCAATGATTTAAACAAAATAACTGAATTCTAAATCATAATAATAATATTCAAATCAAATTGCTGTATTTTATTGTTGTTGTTGTTGTTATTGTTTACCTATGCGATGTAGGATGATATGGTGGATAATGATTATAATAACTATCAGCATAATAATCATGTCGCATACGTTTCGGTGCTGGATCCATACTAGGTGAATAACCACGTTCTCTAATACTGCTACGATAATCACGTGGCCTAGGTCGTGACCAAGAATCACTATAATTAATAATAAAGAACAACATATTAAAATTTTGTTACGATTTAATACCGTTCAGCCCAATCATCTCTAGGACGTCCAACTCTTTCAGGACCACGATAACTGGCTTCAGCACGTTCACCACGGAATTTATCACGACGTTTCCTATCATATTCATCATCGCTTTCTGCCATTTTTACACTTTCACCCAGTCAAATTTTACCAAAAAAACAAAACGTTAAATTGTCCACAAGACTCCAGAGATACGGCGACAATCAAATTAATTTAAAATAACACCAATCAAAATTCTTCAAATAGCTAAAATAAGAAATTTACAAATCTATAACCTGTTTCATACTTTTAAACATTTAAAATACCCACGATTGTTGTTGTTTTTTTCTTAAATTTAATGAAATATAGTACGGTTACAACAATGGCGACACGTCAAGGACGGCTATTCGGAAAGCGTCTAGACACCACTCAATACACCAAATTATAGAATTGCGCAAAATTACAAAAGAATCTAAAACAAAACACACATATTTTATTATTAATTATCATTAAAACACAAATATATTGGAATAATAAGCGTAATTATTAAAATAATACGATTTTAATCAACAAAAATCAAGACTAACCTCTTTTTGTGCGCCTCTAGATAATTTTCGGCGAATTACATTTGTACCAACAATACCACAAGAAAATTTCTAGCACCTATAGTGCTATCTTTCTTTCAAATATGAGTGCTAGTATTATTTGTCTTCGTTTAATCATTGTTGGGGTGAAAGCAATTATACCAACAATACTAGAAGAAAATTTAGACTATTATAGCGCTATCTTTTTTTGTAATATGGGTATCGTTATTATTTATCTTCGTTTAGTTGTTGTTGGTGTAGAAATGAAAATCACCAATTTCGGTCGAATAACGGTCTTTTTGACATTTTTAAAATTTTTATTCAAAATGGTGGTTAAGTTCATGACGATAGTGTGCGTCTGTAGTCATTTCTGTGGCATTTTACTGTGAATTTTTTTTTAAAATCTACATTGTTTAACTGTATTGTCGGATTTTATTGTATAAAATGTATTCTACTACAAAATTGGACATTGATAAACATGTGGAGGAGTGTCTAAGGAAGATTAATAATGAATCAGAGGTGAGTGCCATACCGGCACCTTAATCATGAGAATTTTCATTTTCTATATAATTTTAACAGTTGTCATTGTTAATTATAAGATAATATGTATGTTAATAGAAATCTGTTGAATATTCTAGAATTATCTAAATAGGTTTTGTGATTTTTATCTGTAAAGAAGAAAGAATTGATAAGCTCACCTGTAAATTGTTGAATTATCATTTATTGTTGATAAGAAACTAAATTAATGCATAATTGCAATAAATTCGATTTATTTTCCTATTAATAGCATATCCCCTACAGTTTTGTCATCATATTTACGGTTTATAATTTTATTTATAAACTAATTACGTATTGTTTATTTATTTTTAGAGAAATCTACGTTGTTTCTCATTTGCAAAGCAATATTTTAAAATTGAAAAATATGAAGAAGCCCGCCGTTATATTCTATCATATTTGAGTGTTAAACCGGATTCAGCAGAAGCCCATTATTTACTTGGGCGTATACTTGAGAAATTGGGTAAAAAAGAGGCGGCCTATCAAGCATATTCGACTAGTTTACGATTAGATCCCAAACAAAATAATCTTGTACTTAAAGGTAGATGTTTCCTGCTTATTTTGTTCAAACGCACATAATTGTAATAATTTTTATTTTGTGTAAATTATAGTTTGCGAATTATTGGCGTCTGATGATGTTGAATTGGATTATTCGGCAGCAAAATATTTTTGTGAACGTGCTGAATCATTTGATTCACAAAATCAATCAGTATCATTATTGAAACAACGTTTAATAACAATAGAAAATGATGATCCACGTGATATTACAAATTTATTATTAAAAGAATTAGAACAACGTCCAACTGATATACAATTAAGAATAAGATTATTAAAACATTTATTACAATATAATATGATAAAAGAAGCATATAAACATGTTTATGATATTGAAACAAAAGATTGGTCAATATTTCATAATAATTTAAAGTGGTATGAAATTATAACAGAAATTTTAACTGAATATAAAAAAACAATACCAATACAAACAAATTTAGGATCAGATTATTGGTTTTTATTAATTTCGGTATTAGATCGTTTAACAAATCTATGTTTAGATGAACATTCAAGTCATATAAAAACAACAACTATTTATGAAACAACAGTTTTCAATTTTGATGAAACATTATGGATAGCTACACAAAATCTAAATGATTGTACCGATAAACAATTTATACAAGAATTTTTAAATCATTACCGTGGCCAATTATATCTACATTTAATAACATTAATGTTTAAACAAGCTAATAAAGAATTTGTTAAATATAAAGAAGCATTATATATGGTATTACCATTATTATTTGCTGCTTATCATATAACACCACCGGATTTAACCAGTTTTTGGTATACACATCTACAAGACAATAAGAAAACATTGATACAACGTTGGAGGAAAGAGGCATGTTTTCGTTGTTCACAAGTTGGTCATATTTTAGAAAATGCAGCAATAGAACGTCGTTCAATTATTATTGAAAAAACAACACAATATTCAACTGGTTTATGGCGTGAGCAATTATTTAAAAAATTATTTATAACACGTGCTCATCAAATAAAACTGCCAACAAGTTTCTTATTAAACGATGAGAATTTGTTGAATATACCGATACGTTTACCGGAAAAAAACGATTTAATTAATTACGATATGGAAGCACAATTATTATATCCAGATTCTCTACATCATCATATTTGGATTAATTTGAACAATGAATTGGGTGATATTAAATGTACGGTATTTGAGGGTTTACAATATTCGATAAAAAATTTGAAAAATTGCGGTTCAGAAACTTTAAACTATCTCGATTTACAATCATTTATTTATGCAGCAACAATTTGTGCAAAATCGAATTTAGACAGTATGAAAAATGTTTGTTATTATAATAAAGATAAACCGAATATATTACCAGCTGCGGTTACACAAGATTTGGCAACAATTGAACAAAATAAATTCTTTAAAGCTGCTTATCAAAACTATAAAAATCAATATTATAATAATAATATAAGAACAGATCAGATACGTTCAATATTAATTGATGGTATTAAAATTATACGTTGTGTTGATCATATATTAGATGTTAAATTGTTGGTAAAACTAGCAAATATTTTTGTAAAACAAACAAAACAATTAACAAAACCAACTGAAATTGATTTTAATGAAGCTAGAATTAGTTTATATTGGAAAGTGGCGCTACCATTATTAGAAAAATTACGTAATAATTTAAAAATAAATATACCGCCAAATAATTTATTTAATTTGAAATATAATAATGAAATGTCATTAAATGAGATTTGTCAACAATATGAAAATGGTAAATTATTTCAAGCACAACAATTAATGAAGAAAAAAGATTATGAAAAATCATTACATATACTTGAATTATTAAAAGATCCATATGCTAGTTTCTATCAAGCACAAATTTATAAACAAATGGCTGATCAACAAATCAATCAAAATAAAGAGAATGTAACATCAGAGATGCGTAGTCAAAATATTATATTATTATCACGTGCACGTGATTGTTTATATTTAACATTAGATCGTTTAAGAGAACCAAGTATTGATCAAAAACATCCATTAAATTCACAATTAGGTACAGAAATTGAGAAAATGGAATTATTATTGTCACGTATCGATCCGGATTGTACAACAACACGTACAGATTGTGATCAAGTATATGATGGTAATTTATCATCAAATAATAGTGATGAAGATTTATATGTTACAAGTTATACAAATAATAATAATAATAATACGAATTCAAATAATAATTTAACATCACGTCATCCAATAATTATGAATAATCATTCAACACCATATCGTTCTGATTATATGAGACGTGAAGCAAAACCAAGTCCGGAACGTTTAGATGCACAATTAAGACAATTATCAGCAACAAAAGATGCATCATTCTCCCATATATTAGAACATAATAAAATTATAATGGAATCACATCGTAGTTTTGTTAATGAATTACGTGGTTTTAAAGAAGCAATTAATCATTTAACTGCTACTGTTGATGATTTAAAAGATATTAAAACTTGTGTAAATGAATTAAAAAATTCAATAAATGATTTAGATAATTTTAAAACAATAACAGATATGGTATATGAAATGAAAAAAGAAATTGCTGAATTAAAAAAAGATTATAATAAAACAAATCAATTAAGTGATGAAGATATTTATGGTTTAACTGGTGATTATACAAATGATTATAATATTAATGCAAATTTGGCAGCTTATAATACAAATATGTATCAAAATTATAGAGGTGCTACAAGTGCACAATCTTTATATGGAGCACCTGCAACAGCAACAGTACCACCACCACCACCACCCCAAGCAGCACCACCATTATATCCACTTTATCCACCAATGGCTTACGCTTATAGCGGTTTAGGTTTATCACATTTACCTGGTAATTTAACAACAACTAATGATCAACAATTAACACCAGATTTTCGTATGTTATCAACAGGACTTTTAACACAACCAAATATCGCATATAATCAACCATTATTACAATCTACACCATCTAGTAGTACGATTACTACAATACCAACAACTAATTTAGGTTTAAATCTAACACCACAAACATCTTTAATAAAAGATACAAAACTAGTGTCAACTACAACAGCTATTTTAACACCACCACCACCACTACCATCAACAACTAGTGTAATAACAACTAAAACACCACCTGTTAATGTTGTTATAACAGCATCAGATCCATTACCATCAATACAAGTACCATCAACAACACAACCGGTATTATCAGTAACAATACCGGTGGAACATTTAAAAAATAAAAATCAACAACAACAACAACAACCACATATTTATCAAATACCATTACCAACATCTAATATAATAACAAGTACATCACCATCAATATTAAATAATAAACCACCACCAACAATAACAACAAAAGGTTTATTAATGAATATTGCACCACCTGTATATTCATCAATAAATGATGATACATCAATTAATATGTCATTAGGATTACAAATTGAGAAAACATTAGGTCAAACATTAAAAAATAATTCATTAAATGATAAATCATTAGATGAACATGATCCATGTCCTGATTTTAAACCAATTATACCATTACCAGATGAAATATCAATAACAACAGGTGAAGAAAATGAATTGGTATTATTTTGTGAACATGCCCAATTATATCGACATGTTATAACAAATGGTAATAAAGAATGGAAAGAACGTGGTATTGGTTATATGAAAATATTGAAAAATCCACAAACTGGTAAAATACGTATATTAATGCGTCGTGATCAAATACATAAAATTTGTGCAAATCATTTAATAACAAAAGATATGTTATTAACAATAAAAGATGAACGTTCATATATATGGGCAGCACATGATTATGCTGATGAAGAACTTGTTATTGAGAAATTATGTGTACGTTTTAAAACAAACGAACAAGCTAAAAAATTCTATAATGCTTTTGAGAATGCTAAAAATGAATTATCAACAACAACAACAACATTTGATAATAGTAAATCATCAAATAAAAATAATGAAAAATCGAAAATCTCATTAGGTGGTTTTGTATTTTCCGGTACACCTGTATTTAAACCGAAAGAAGATAGTTTAACAACTACAACAACAACAACACCAACAACAATCACTACAGTAGCAGCAGCTGCAGCAACATCAACACCAACAACAACAACAACAACAACAACAAGTCAATCATCTACACAGAAACATAGTCCATTTTCGAATTTCACATTTGGTAAACTGCCACCACAAACTAAATTTGATAAAACACCAACTTCAACAACAACAAATGATGATGATGATGGTACAGTTGATGATTTTGTACCAAATGTTGAATTTAAACCTGTTATACCATTACCGGAATTAATTGAAGTTAAAACTGGTGAAGAGAATTGTGATGTATTATTTGAGCATCGTTCAAAATTATTACGTTTTGATACTAGTGGTGATACAAAAGAATGGAAAGAACGTGGTATTGGTATAATGAAATTATTAAAAGATGATAATATAATTAGATTAGTAATGCGTCGTGAACAAGTCCATAAAGTTTGTTGTAATCATCAATTATTGAAAGATATGAATTTCAAATTAATGACAAATAATCAAACAGCCGTTACATGGTGTGCAAAAGATTATTCTGATGGTATTATTAAAACTGAAACATTTGCATTGAAATTTAAAACACAAGATTTAGCTAAACAATTCTTAGATGCAATTGCTGCAGCACAAGAAACATTAGATAATAATAATAATGTTAAATCTGATGAAGAATCAAGTAATAAACATATGAAAAATGATACAACAACAACAACAACAACAACAAAAACAACAGGATTTGGTGATAAATTCAAACCGATTAAAGGTAGTTGGGAATGTAAAAATTGTTACATTGTTAATGATGCTAAAACAAATTATTGTGTAGCTTGTGAAACACCAAAAACTGATAATTTACCAAAAAAGAGCGATACATCATCTGGTCCAACATTCTCATTTGGTGTTAGTACAAACTTTACAACACCACCAATAACAACAACAACATCATCAAAACCTACAACAGCAGCAACAACAACAACTAGTTCTTGGGGTAGTTTATTCAAACCAAAAGAAGGCACCTGGGAATGTCAAGCATGTTTAATTAGAAATAATGCTGATAAAACAGTTTGTGAATCATGTACAACACCAAAACCAGGTAGTGTTGTTGTTAAAAAAACTGAACCACAAAGTATTAATTTAGATACAGGTGGTTTGAAATTTAATTTTGGTATACCAACAGCAACAACTACAACAACACCAAGTGTTACACAGCCATTACAAACAACAAAAATTGATGATAAATCAACAACAACAGTAAATCAGAAATTTACATTTGGTTTACCAATAACAGCATCAACAGGATTAGGTACAAAAGCAACATTTACATTTGGACAAACATCAATATCATCATCGACAAATACACCAAATATTGATAATAAACCATTATTTGGTGTTGTTGCACCAATTGTAAAAACACCAAATGAAACATTAAAACAATCAACAGATACACCAACAACACCTGAAAAATTTGTTTTTGGTTCACCACAAAAACATGATTTTGAATTTACACCAAGATCACCACGTCGAATTAGTACAGGACAAAAAGATGATGAATCTGAAAATAATAGTTATGTTGAAGAAGAATGTGATAATATTTATTTTAAACCGGTTATACCATTACCGGATAAAATTGATGTTAAAACTGGTGAAGAAGATGAAGATGTTTTATATTGTCATCGTGCAAAATTATTCCGTTTTGTTAGTGGTGAATGGAAAGAAAGAGGACTTGGTGATATAAAAATATTAAAACATAAAATTACTGGTAAATTAAGGATTTTAATGCGTCGTGAACAAGTTTTAAAAATATGTTTAAATCATGTTTTAACATCTGATATTAAATATAATCTGAAAGATGATAAAACTTGGCTATTTTGTGCTGCTGATTTTTCAGAAGGTGTATTAAGTAATGATCAATTTTGTATTCGATTTAAAAATGCTGAAATTGCTCAAGATTTTAAAAAAGCAATCGATAATGCTCTAACAGGTGAATCAGTTGTTGCTGTAACAAATGTTGTAAGTAATAATGAGAAGAAAACATCTGAATCAGATAATAGTGATGTTGAATTAGTATCTGAAACAAAAGTAACACCAGAAGAGGAACAAGAAGCAATCAAATTAGGCTTACCACCGAAATTTATGTCGTATCGTCAATTACCTGATTGTAAATGTGATCAATGTAAGAAAGATGATGATTATTCCAATACAAATAAAACTGAAATCATAAAACCGTCACAATTTAAAGAAACTGTTGTAACTTCCACTGATACTACATCAACCAATACAAGTACTTTAAAAAGTCTTTTAACAAAACCATCATTACTTGTACCATCAACAACAACAACAACAACAACAATTTCAACAACAAATAGTTTTGTGTCACCATTATCAACATCTGGTAGTAGTATATTTAGTGGCACAAATATTTTCACACCAAAATCTACAACAAACGAAAATAAACCATCAGCTATCAATACATTTTCATTCACAGCACGTACAGAACAACCAGCACCAAATATCTTTGGAAATAATTCAAATATTTTCAATACTGGTGGACCATCACCTTTAAGTAAAAGTTCAACAATATTTGGTGGTGGTGCATCAATATTTAAAACACCTGAAACAAAACCATCAACTGACAATACAACAACAACAACAACACCATCAACAACAACAACAACAACAACAAGTTCAATATTTGGAACAAGTATATTTTCAAATTCGACAAATATATTTTCAAGTACAAATTCAAAAACTGGTGGTAGTATTTTTGGTACACCACCAACACAATTTGGTAATTTTGATGAAAATAAAACAATTTTCGGTGGTGGTACAACAAAATCAATTTTCAATACATCAAAATTAGAAGAAACTGAAAGTCCTTTGTTTAATCCAAGTGGTGATACATTTGCTAGTTTAGCAGCAAAAGTTACAACTGATGCAAAACCTGCATTTGTTGCTAAAGGTATTATTATTATTATTATTATTATTGCAATTTATTCTTATATTTTAACAATATTTTTTTAAATTAAATTGTAGAATCTGGTGTTGATAAACCGTTTGCATTTTTGGGTGCTGGTGCTCCAGTTTTTGCATCATTAGATAAAACAAAATCTGATAAACTTGATAATGATGAGAGTGGTGGAAATGTTGATGATGAATATGATCCACATTATGAACCAATTGTACCATTACCTGATACTATAGTTGTTTCAACTGGTGAAGAAGATGAAACGGCTGTATTTAATGAAAGAGCAAAATTATTCCGTTATGATTCAACAACAAAAGAATGGAAAGAACGTGGTGTTGGACAAATGAAGATATTATTCCATCCTGTTAACAGTAAGTTGTTGTTGTTATTATCCAAAATTTTATAAGAATATCAAAATAATTGTGTTGTTTTATTTTTAGAAACTTATAGATTCTTATTGAGACGTGAACAAGTCCATAAAGTTGTCCTTAATCAATTAATCCGACATGATTTGGATATGCAACCAATGTCTACATCAGATAGAGCATGGGTATGGGCTGGTAATAATTTCTTAGAAGAAGGTTCATCTATAGAGAAACTAGCTATTAAATTTAAAAATTGCGAATTATCACAACAATTCTATAAAATCGTACAAGATGTAATTGTTAAATTAAAAGAAAATCAACAAACTAAACCGAAATCTGATGACGAACAAAAATTGATACCATCATCAATTCAATTATATGGTGTTGAAGATGTCAGTGCTGACGAACATGATGCTGATGCTGATGATGATGATGATGAGGATGATGAAGATTTTGAAGAAGATGAAGATGATTATGTTGAAGGTGAAGATGAGGATGATGAAGATGAGCGGTAGGTTTATTTTATTTTTTTTGATTGTGTTTATATTAATTTTTCATTTGGTAAATAAAGATTGAAAGTTTCATGATACGATTTTTTTTCAATTTATTTTTCCGTATTTTGTTTAATTATTAATGAAAATTGGTACGTATCTTCCGATATAATTTAATTTCACAATTGTTTTTTTTTTTAACATTTTCCAGGACGATTATGTTCACAAAACGGTGTACATTAAGTGAAGAAATTGGTGGTAATTGGAATGTAGTCAGTTCAGGTGATTTACAAGTCTTTTACGATCCAGACATATTTGCTACGAAAATTAGTGTAACAAATGATTCGCATCAATTGATTAGTTCAACAATAATTGGAGTAAATACCGTAATGGAGGTGAAATATTTTAATTATTTCTATTGAAACATTCCTAATAAAAATGAATTTTGCTTTCTAAATAGCTTGACAAAAACAGTTGTGTCTGGACAGGTGTTGAATGGGCTGAAGAAGGTAAACTACGTAGACGCAAATTGAAAGCAACATTCAGTAGTGAACAAGCAGCTGAAGAATTCAATAATAATTATCTGGAAGGTTTAAGTTATGCACAACAATTTGATATAGTCGATGCAATGCCAGATGAGGAAGAATACGATGAAGGGAATTAAATTAAATTTCAATTTCGATACTTTTAGGTATCCTACATGTTTATTTTGTTAATTATTTTTTATTTGAAATTACAATTAAATAGAAAAAAAATAATTGATTTTATATAAATAATATGAAACAATCAACCAAAATCCTGTTCCCCATAAATTTTCAAATAATGTAATAAAATGTGTACGATGCGATTGTTGTCCACTATATAAAAACCATCTTACTGGAAAATTATTGTAGGTCATTTGATGACCTATATACATAATGATAGCATTCATGCCAGCAAAATAGAATGGTTTGCCAGACCATAATTGTTTCACATCAATTAAAATGTAACAAAACGATAATAGAGCAAATGCAAAACATGACGTTACCATAACGAAAGAAATTGACCATAGGTTTTTATTAACGGGAATTATACCATCGTTTTTACTAAAACCACATAGAATACCACCAATTAAGCCTGTAATGATCGACCAACTGAACCATCGTGTTAATCGTGATGAGTGTGTTTTGTACATCATTAGAATTATACCAGCTTGGACACCAAGAAAGACTTGTACGATTGATGTCAAACAACCTAATCATTTTTATTATGTAATTATCAGTTTTGATAATTTCTAAATTACCTACCTAGAATACCTTCAGGATCGAAAGCTTGTGAATTGTAGACTTTTTTTATAGTTGGTTTTTGATAAACATGATCACCTAGTATCAATCTATCGATATAACCGGTTGCACCGCCTGTACAATTGAGATTTGTTGAATTATCATGCCATCCACCTGGTCCTAAATATCCCCTACAAATAACAGGATAAATTCGATTGAATTTCAAATAATTTACGACATAATACTTTGGACAATCACCATCTGATATTAAGAATAAAATCAAACAATGCGCTACAAATATTAAGATTATCACTAGCCAGGCGTTACACAATTTCGCAAAATCTTTCAAATATTCGCCGAATTTCAACTAAAATTTCGTGATTAAAACATGCAAATTGTACATACAACAAATTGATTACTTTCAAATCTTCTTGTTGTTTTTGGTTGATACATAAAAGGCAAATTGTTGATACTACAAGATAACAAATACCAAATCGTTGCAATACACCAAATATACGAAGATGATCCAGATATTTACCGGAACCCAAAAATATACCTAAACAAAACAATTTTACCGATCTCTAAAATAACAAAAAAATTAATTGTTTATATTTGTATTAATTAAACGTACAATACAAATATTTTTAAAAATCGTCATTTTTGGTATTTGTTTATTAATACTGGATGATAATGATATCGGTATACATGCACCCATAATCCACAAGAACCATGGAAACACTAGATCGGCAATATGTAAACCGTTCCAGACGGCGTGTTCGAAAAATTCATATCCTCCAGCACCATAATTAATGAAAATCATAACAGTTATACTGATACTGCAAAATATAAACGTTATTTGTTTAGATTTAAAAAAGAAATTCGCAATTCACCCTCGAAAAGTGTCGATAGATTTCACACGAATTTTCTTCGTTTGTGTTTTATTATTGTTGCCAATCTTATCTAATGGTTTCAATAGTTTTTGCCAACCATAAAACATTAAAACAATACTAGAAATAATAGCGAAATAAATCAGAAATACGGTGAGCATAGCTGCAATAATAATCACGAGATCAATCAAAAGTTATCGAAAAATTGTCGGACTTACGAAATATAATACTGACTGGTTCTTTGACTGTACTTAAATGGCATATTTTTGTATCTTCAATACGTAATTTATAAATACCGAATTCACCGAAATCACCAAAAATTTGTTGAACATCACACAAATACCTGGACATTTCATCTGATGGTAATTCGGTTAAATTCTCTTCACTTACACGATATAGATATTGTGGCACATCTTCGAGGATAATTGGTGGATTGTCGATGTTTAAACGTTGATAAGCGCACTAGAATTTTTGTGTTTTCTTGTCTATTATTTTTGTTTTAATCAAATAATAACAAATTACCTTCAAACATTCTTTATGTTTCGTGTAGAGATAAAACGGTGTATTGTTGTTTGTTACATTTAAATACGCCTGATCTCTTCCTAATTTTCTCATATCATAGCCATAATAGAAATCATCACCGTAATCCTCGAACCAGGATAATATCGGCATTTTTTTTTTGTTGGAATTATTAAAAAAACTAACGATTAATCTCTAAATGATCTTACTGCAAATTGATAATATCGCGGTTAATGTCACTAGATAAGGTTCAATAACAATTACGATTTTTTCCGATAAGATGATAAGATGAAGTCAATTTTTATAAACAATTCCAATGCATATTGGTTGGTCATTTGTTTAGAACTGTGGAAAATTCTTTTACTCACTCGTAACACTTTATCCCTTCTTTATTTCAACATTAATAATATTTCACCTAGTTTTGAAACCAGTATTTATTATGTTAACATTTAAATTTGCATTTTTCAACATTATATTGAAAGCACAACTTTATTGTTATTTTGCATGATAGATCGTTTTCATTAATCAACAATTAAAAGTTAAAAATGTGCTTTATAATTGAAATATTCTATACAGAAGGTGTATTCGGGTTAAACTTTAATTCTCTTGATGTAAAAAATAAAAATGAGCTTTAATTACAGTTTTCTGGGTTACTGGACTAGTCGTCAATTATCATTCTGTTACACTCTTTTTGTGTGTTTGTGTTCTAATAATTGTTTGTAAATGTAAAAGTGTGCAACGTTCTACATTCAGATCTATCATCAGAGATTGTCCCTATTTTAATCTTAATTTTTGTAGATTTGTTTAATTATTATTGTTCACATTACATGCCTTTATGGCATAAATGTATTGTAACAAAAACAATTTTATGTTGTTGTTCGGCTCTAATTATCATCAATTCGTAAAGTCCGCTTTCTCATCTTGATTTGAATTTTGTATATTTTCGTGTTTTCAAGCGAATCTTGCAGGAAATCTGGTCAATTTGTAGACGAACAAACAGTTTTAGGATGCAAACTTTGAACAGAACACCGTTGCATATTTGCATAAACAAAAAGTGTCAAGGATCTTGAAACTGGTTTCTCATTTATGATATGTTTTTGTAAGTTTATGTAGAACACAAGCAAAACTAGTGTTATTTTGTTTGTAAAAACACCATTAAAACTATGGTGAAATAACAGCCAAACAGAAATTAAACTCGATTCTTCGGATCTTTAGCTTGCAGGATAGACACAGTCTACGCCGTGGTGTAATTGGTAACACGTCTACTCGACAGGTTGGAGATCCGCGTTCGAACCCCGCATTTTATTCTCAGCTTTCAACATTAATTAATTTGGATTGTAAAAAATCTCAATTGCGTTAGAATATTCTCGATCAAAATTACAAGCGATGTGTAGAATTTCGAATGAGTTAGCTGGAAGACGGCCAATTCTATTGAAATCAACCCATATACTTTTGGGGCCAACTCTACTACTACCCTATTAATTCCCAAATAGAGAAAAAAAAAACACAATATAACGTTTAATTCAATTTATTCGTTCTACTAGAGTCTTAAAATATAAAAGATAGTTTTATGTTTTTCAGTTGTTAAAAGTTCAGTTTTTTATTTTCAGGTTTTTATCGTAAAACTTATGTTAAAATGCAATTATTATACGAGTTTGATTTGTCTTGTTTATCTCTAAGTGCTTGTAAATATTTTTTTTGCCTATTACTACTATTTTTATTTTTTTATTTTTTTTAATCGCTAACCAATTTGTGCAATTAATAGAATGATGTGATGATAAAATAATTTCAACAATGATCCGTTTCTTGTGTAACCGAACATTGTCGTTGTAAATGATGTAATTGAATTGGATTCATTGTATAGTCTTTCTGTAACAATTATTATCACTTTAACATTAATATAGTGAATGAAAATTGAACCATTTACCACAAAAGGACGTTCTAATGGTAAATTAGGAGAGACACTATTATTCGGTGTAATTCTAGATTGTAATTGTTGGGGCACATCAAGCATTGCTGGTGTGTACGTTGCGCCAGCCATGCATTTCGAACATTGTCGACGGAATGCTGGTCGTTGACGTGAACCCCTACATCTTAATGCAAAACAGAATTCACCACCCATTTCCGAACACAATGATTGATGGGGAGCATTCGCCGATCTCTGTTTGGATGGATTTTTTTTTTTGGGTATAGAATTCACATATGATAAGTAAATAGAATGTTCTTCACCTTTTCTAGTAGTGCATTATGTTTGGAATTGTAGCAAAATTCGCAAATTGCTATAATAACAGCCAATGCTAATCCACAAAGTAATACAACAAAAACACCACCAATATTATCAACACCTAATGAATTCGCTTTGGATTCTTTACCATGTTCATTACGTGTACATGTTTCACCGGTATTCTTCCACCATTTATCGTATAAAATTTGAATTTCACCTTTTTCTTGTAATTCTAATATTGCTAAAGAGATTTTATCACGCCATGGACTACCCATTGGTGTTGCAATTCCATAACCTTTCGAATCTAATAAACCACCGATTTGTGTTAAATTACAATCCCTTTGTACGATGTAATCCAACATTGTTGATTCCATTAGGAATGCATAATTTCCTTCTAATACACGTTCAATGCCTTCTTCATATGTTGTAACGAATACGGATGGTTTTCGATTTTCCATAAAACGCCACATCTTTTTATAAGTTTCAATCATTGAATCCTAGAATTTCAATTGAAAATTTAATCATTCTTGTTGATAAAGTTTAAGGGATTTACTCGGAAAAATGTCATTGTTGAACCGCCTTCAAGTGTACCATATAGGATATCAGTTTGGCCAGCTAGATCTTCAGCATTTTCAATAGGTGTTATCATACGTTCAACTGTTAGAAATGCTGCTAAATTGGCGGTATATGATGAGATTATTATTAAAGTGAAGAACCACCAAATTCCGCCGACGATTCGCGTTGAAGTCGCCTAAAAGTTTTCCTTTCATGTAGAATTGTAAATGTTTAAATTTCTGAAACTTTCAGGTACCATGTTGAATAAGCACACATATTTTTCGTTTATTGTTATTATTTTAAAAATGATGAAGTAGAAAATTAATTGTAATAAAACATGATGTGAAAGATGATGGTGCTTATTGAACATGCATGTACCAGAAGTGCAATTATGAAACAACTAATAAAGCAATTAATAGAAAATAGAAAATATGAGTGCTCTGTTAGTTTTCATTACGTTTCAACATGGTACCTTTGGATTTAGATCGGATCCTTGTTGCATCAATGTCCCTATCGTGAACCAGAACGAGTTGGCAATTGAAAATTGATTCTCGACAAGCTCATTCTCCATATCACATGGATGTGGATTATGCCATTCGTATGGTGAAAATCTGGCTACTACGAACATTGTTATTGAAACTAAGACATAAGCTGATAAAACATAAAGCCAAATATCCATCGCCAATGGATTCATGAATGAGAATAATCGTGTTTGTTCACTTGTCGGCACCTTCAAAACAATAACGAGTTGTTTTGGTTTTTATTCATTTTTTTTTTTTGTTTAAAAGAAAAACTAATTAATTAAATCATTAAAATTGATTGGGGTCAACATTGCGAGTATTTCATTACATTAAAATCGTTACCAACTCGACCTGGGTTTTTGCTTCAATTAAAACAGGCTAAATACAATTGTGTCTACCTGAGGAGTAACACCGGATGCTTGCCGTAAAACTGTACCAGTAATAAACCAGAAACTGTTTGATATTGTTAGATGGTTAACTAAGTACTTTTTGTCTTTTCTTGGTATTGGATACGTCCATTCGTACGGTGTAAATCTAGCTAATGTGAATAATGTAAAGCTCGACATGAAAAAAGCTCCAGCTAAAGATATCCATATATTGAAGCCTAACGGTTCGAGGAATGAGAAAAACGTTGATTCTTTATCTGTAGGTACCTAGAGGCAATTTTAGTAGAATTTCCCGAATGTTTTCGTTTTTATTTTTTTTTCATTTTCAAATTAAATGAATGAATTCATAAAATAAAAGAAATAAAATCTTTACCTTAAATAGAATGCTAATTCCAAGATTCATGAAGGGCTTCGTGAAGTCTATAACACTCTCTCTGGCATAATTTATTGTCATTGATCCAACAGCCAAGTCCGCTTTCTGTGTATTCAATAAAATATTTTAAATTAATTTAGCAAATAGGAAAAGAAAAACCGAGGATGTCGGAAAATCAACATAATTTTCATGATTATTGCACGTTTTGAATTCACGTTCATCACAACTACTTCATTAAGATATAAACCGGAAATAAACTAGCTTCAAACTCCCGGAACTAAGTAGATACAAATTCCGACAATTTCTATATGAAGTTTCTCGATCTAATTTATCGTTTTTTAGATAATAAGGAAACTTGGTTTATTAATAGCCTAGCACTTGCCAAATTAACATATTTACTTACCTTATCCATAAGCTGCTTTACAATTCCGTTCCATTCACCTGTTTCCAAATCTATAACACCATATTTACTATCCGGTACGAGTTCTATACGATACTCAAAGCCTACCATTGAAGCGATTTCTTTCAACAAATCAATACAGAAGCCCTCATAGCGATCATTACCAATAAGGTTATTTTGCGAGTTTAACATTACGTAAGGTTGTTCCTAATAATAAAAATTAATTGTGATTTATTCTAGATATTATCGAATCGTAATTCTAGCAAACTTTCTACATGGTTACAATGCTCTAAAAAACCTCTAAGCATGTACGTACATGCTGCATCAATTGTCGTACCATGCCAGTCCAATGTCCAGTAACTGGATCGCGTGCACCATATTTCCGATCAGGAACTAAGTCCAGTAAGTAATCGAAACCGACCTCTTTCGATATACTCTCTAATATATCGACACAAAAACCATAAAATCGACTATTTCCTGTATAGTTTTTGCCCATATGCATCATGACGTACGGTGTTTCCTAAATATATAAAATTCGTATCATGCACATGCACATGCTATTCAATCGATTGCCGCCACATCGATAATAAATGTTGTAAAAGTTATAAGCGAAATAAATTTATTATTAGCAATTTAAAACAACTTTAACCATGCATAAAATTATAATCAATCCTTTTTCTTTTGCATAATCTTTTTGTAACATAAGATAGAGTTTCTCTCAACTTACAAGTATTGTTGTTACAACTAGAGTGACATTCATGGTGCCAGGATCGAAAAATGCAGCTTTGTCTGTTATATTGACACCATCTCGAGGACGCCATTCACCGACTTTTACAAGAGCATGTTGTTTTAATTTCAATAAGTCTAGTTTGAATTGCACCCGGCGACCTTCTTTAAATTCAATTGGACCACTCAGACCTTTGAACTCCACCTGGAGATTAAGTTTCAACAATGGACATAAATCACCATCAGAACGACAAAAAAAATAAATATATATAGGTGTCTTTGACAGTGTCGGATCAATAGATTTGTAAGATCTCTAGGTCGTTCATGATAGATATAGATTGACTTTTTTTTCGGTTGAAATACAGTCGAGTTCTACAATATTTGATTAAGCTTAGAGAAAATATTTAGCGGCTTACACGTGAAATACCCGCTGGGCAGAATGGAACACTTACTGAATCCTTAAAGAAGTCTAGTTACGTGAGTAACGATCAGAAAGTCAATGTCTGTTTATTGATTAACCGAACAATAATAATCACGTCAATATAGTTGTCTAAGATTCATAATGCAATGTCAAGTAATTATGTTAAAAGTAGTGGTTGTATGTTGGTTGTAACGTTTCAGTTTTGGTGGTTGGCACGTTAATGATTTCAGCAGCCCTAGAGATGGGTATGTCGAGTTCTACAATTTAAACAGAGGATACTTGTGGATGTCAACCAAAATTCTAAGTTGATGGCACTTAATTTATTAACATATTAAAGATGTTAATGTTGGTTGTATTTTACTCAAAAGCATTTACGTGATATTTTGGTCGAATGTTTCTACAAAATAAACTTTGTTTTAAATTCAAGTCGTTTAAACAGTCGTTCTCATTATTTCCACGAATAAACTTCAACTTTTATGATGACAATAGATTTAAAAGTTGGAAAATTTTGTAGCTTATTTAAGTCGTTTTATGGTGTCTTCTATTCGTCTTTTTTTTGTTTTTTTGTTTTTGGTTAATTATCCGATTATAATTTAATTAAGACTTACCGCGTTAATGTAATTAATGAGACTCAATCCACCGTCCCAGGGTTGTTCCTTATCGCAGGACATATTTGACAGTTTAAGGGTGTGCGATTGTTCCAAAGTTTGTAAGCCAATAGCGAAAACGAAAACAGAATCATATATCAATGCTGCTTCCGCCTGTAATATATAGAAGATCATCGCAATTTTTATTTATACGAAATTGTCGTTTTTATATAAAATACAGTAATTGAAATCAACCATTGATAACATTACCGTATACAGATAACATTCTAGTCTTTTTCCACCATCAATTGTTACAGATAGATCGGTTACAAGTATTTATGTTTGAAACTTTACTCTAATCTTAAGCTGTCAGCAGAATATATCACAACTGGATTTTCGCCAATATTTTCAACTCAAAACAAACTTTTGTATTTCTACAAAACCAGAAACGTAATATATTCGACTTCAGTGAAGATAAAGAAACAAATACACCCTATCTATTTGAACTTAATCGACTTGACTTTAAAGCAGTAAAGAATTCTGTGTTATTGTTGCTTTTACTGGTTGGGTGAAAATAGACTGAATGTATAGTTAACCTATACGAAACAATTTTCGACAGAAATTTCTGGCAATGTACTAACCTGGATATAGCTCGAATTGAAATGGCTACGATTTATGCTGGCTGTTGCAAATTTGGCCATATCGCGAAGTACCTCTTGGACACGTAAATCACTAGTGTCAACAATACGAAATGCAGTCATATTTACAAAATTGTATTTAAAATCTTCCAAATCGAACGTTTCTATATCGAATGTCGTGAACAGGTAATGGTATTTGTAGTCGTTCATTTGCAACTGTAGAATCTACATGTAGAAAATAACATTTACAGGAGAGGCGAAAAAAAAATGATCATTTTATATAAGTGGATTGAAGGCAACTCTACCGATTTCCAATAATACAAAACTCACCCCTTTTAATATATGCTGCATATTGGTGGGTTTCGTATCAATAACAATATTATGTATCTCTTTACTCTTGATTTCTTTCAATACAGCCCGATATGATTCTGGATCAGCTTGACGTAGATGGATTTCTAAATCTCGATTCAACGGTGAACGAACTAATTCGCGTAATTTTATTAGTCCTATAAAATATAATTTAATAACTTTATCTATTTGCTGATAACAACTTTTGTTAATATAGAATGTTACCGTAATCTTCTTCATAAATTATTGCAACTTTTGTCCAATTTAGATAAACCATTACATCTTGGAAAGCTGCATTGAGCAGGTGTTGAGCTGGATGTAAGTTAATTGAAAATTCTCTAATATCCGTATCGAGATCTAGACGGGCCTCTAAATGGGGTATATCGAGTGCATCGCAAATTGAATGTATATGAGAGCCTAATAATGGGTCGGATGGACCGAACACAGCATGTACCCCATATTGCACTTGGCTACAAGCTGAAAATGTATGTTTTATTAAAATCGGTATATGATTAATTGTTTAAAATTTTTCATGTTTATTGATAGCGTAGGAAGTTTATAAATTATTTCTTTTTCAAAAGATAGATAAAAGTAATCTAAGAGTTTCAACCCCGAGATGCAATATGTTTTGTTTACGATATTCGACTAGAAGATATGGTTGTTTTTTCGTTAAAACACACATGAATCGCACATTTTGAATAATTTATCGTGCAATTTTGGGTGAATTTTGGCCAAAGTCAGACAATAATTTTTATTAAAAATCCACATCTATCCTAACACAGAACGGGCTATAAAATCTTTATGAAATATATCACACTGTATAAATGTGATACGCAAATACCTCGGCAAATACATATAATATAGAGATTCTATATTGATACTTACCCCTTTTACTGGCATGAAAACTGTCATCACGGGGTACATATTGTATATCATACACCAGAGACGTGTAGGGCAGTAAAGTTTTATCTTTGTTGATTTTATAAACGGCATATTTAAAAGCTAATTCAGTAACACTGTCGCGCTGGTCCTCTGTGAATATTGCCCCTAGAATGTGATAAGTAAATTTTGAAATGGTTGATTTATATACAACTGTTGGTCATTGAATTGCGAAATTTTCCGCCTTTCACTGATAACATTGTTATAATTTAATAAATTTGATTTACAACAAATTCAAATTGACCCAATTGTTGAACTTTAAAGTGCTTGTTTCCTGCTAACCAATTTTTTATGCAATAAAAGAGAAATCTACATCTTTGCCAACATTACAGCTTTTGTTAAGAACAAGAATAGTTGTATAAGCATGAAAAAAAAAACAACCCTTTCAAACAGGGACAAGATGAATTATTGTTGAATGTTAATAATAGAACAGAAAGTAAATAAATCCAATGGGATTTCGTCCATATAAAACGTTATAATAAACTGTATTTTTCTACAACAGTTATACGGCCGTCCTTCAAGCTTTTTTTCCATCTGACAGTTAATTTTCAGATATACTGACTGTAACATTGGATTTATATTTATAACACATATACAGGTCAGATTGGTGATTTATTAAAGTCAAAAGTATTCAAGAGCTTGTAACAAATAGACTATAAATGGCAAAATTTAACGATGGTTTTATGAATTTTTAAAGACAAAAAAAAAAGAAGAATTCAAATAAATTACCAATTTTTACAACAGGCGGCAATGCGACGACGACCCCTAGCAGTCCGGTGAGCCCGAATACAACGGCTCCCCAACTGCTCAACTTCATGGTTCATGGCTCCACTTCACTACTAACAATATTCATTTATTACCAACACAACGAGCTATCTGAAAATGTTAAAAACAAAAAAAAAAACAACATATTTTCATACAAGCAAATGCTTTGTTATTCTAAACAGCAATAAAGTTCATTTTAGTTTTATTAAAATTTAGTTTCTTCACAATTTTCCTCGAGTTGTTCTAATATAGAAAACAACAGATGGGAAATTGATGTCCTCATCAACCAACAAATCGTTGTTGATAACGCAGTAGATGAAATCACAGTTTTGTTTTCGATATCAACGCATTAATCAAGATTGACAGGGTAATAGTTGATGTTTTTTCGGTTAAAAAAAACAAAAAAAAAATTGTGGAAAGTTGATCGAATTGATGGAAATCCTGTAATATTTGAATACTTAATTAAGACTTGTTGAAATTTGCCTTTGATGGTAGTTTCTTTTTATTTGGAAACTCATCAATCTTTCATTCACGCACAGATACAGTTTTTGTATCTAACGAATTTCTCAGATTAAGAAACAATGATTGAATGCATCTAGAGTTTTCCGATAGAATAGCCAACAACAGAAATATAATATCAATTCAATCTAAACGAGATCGCTGTTTTTTTTTTCTTGCTTTGGAAAATTTAAATTGTAAACGTAATATCAGAGTTATCGATAATACATAAATACTGGGATATTCTCTGTCAATATCCTAATTGGAAAAGCCACAAAAAAGCCACTCAATGATTGATTATATTTGTAAAATAGATATAGAAGAATAGGCGAATAATAACAAGACGAAAATCAAAAACAACATGAGAATGCTCGCGAAATCCATCTTAGTCATGGAATTCTTTTTGCGTCAAGAGAACAAAACACATTTTTGGAATTATTTTATGCAAATGAAACGATTCATCTTGAATAGAGATACAAAGAAACGACTGAAAAATCGTCATTTCTAGTAAAATGAAAGTAATTAATAAAATCAACTGAAATACGAGGATAATTAATTTGAACGAAAACGATAATAATAATAATAACAAGCTGAACAAAGGCGAATAAAATTTAACGAAAATGCCGAAAGGACGTATCAAAGAGACCCTTTTGAAAATTGCTAACAAATAAATTCTCGACCGAAAAAAAATTCGAATAATAATAAAAATTCGAATTCGAATAATCGTGACAATTTTGGAAAAATTCCGAATCAATTATTGAGCTTTTTTTCCAATATTTTATAAATTGTTTCAAAAAGAGAAAATTTTAAAGTTTGATCTTACCGTGTTGAATCACGCGTCTTGTTGTTTATGAGATACACGCTGAAATCATCCCAATCCGAGCTTTCGACTTACTGGCGGTATATCTTTGCTATAACAACATCGCGACGCTGTATATCGCGCAGAATTCTTGTTAATATTGTCTAGGGGTAGTGCGTCGGCGTCGGCATCGGGACACGTGCTCAAATTGAGGTTATCTATATGTGAAAAAGCTTCATATATATGTGCATTACATATACATACGTAATACATATCTAGTGAAATTTGGAAAGCTATCTTTTGGCCACCTGCGGGCAGACGATGAAAGCTTACTGTAAAGCTTACGCTTTATTGTAGTATTGTCAATAAAGGATCTCTTCTAAATCTATAGAAAATATATAATAAAAATCGACAGGATGATAATAAGATTGTTGGATTTGGCTTATGAATAATAAATACTATCAGTACAATGGTGGTATTGTAAAGTAAGAAAGCTGGATGTTAATAAAAAACACCCCTGGTATCAGAATCGATTGACCAGAAGCAGAAGCATCATAAGGCATCGTCGTGGCGTCATTATGTCTCCGTTGTACACATATCCTCTTTCATAACGTCCATGTTATGTTTGTGTATATACTCAAAATACATCACTTTATAAAAACGATATATTGCAAATTGAGATCTACGGTTCGAATAAAATCACATCTATATGTATAAGGGTTGTAAGCTATCAAAACAAATTAGCTGAAAATAAATATAAATCATCACGATATCATAACAAAATCTAAATTCTCGCTATTACCAAAAGATGTCAGCATCTCTATCATTTTTCTATTATATTTTATTATAAATAATAACGTTATAAATAAATATTTTTAACAAATAAATTGTTCATCTTTTAGAATTATCTACAAGTACGATCGACCTGAAAAACAGTTTATAAAGGAATTACCTTCAACAACCATAATAGAGTCGAGTCGAGGGAGAATTGAGTAAAGGATGGTATTCCCAGAATGCGAGGTGTGAAGACGGAATTTGCGAAATATCTTTCAGTCTTATCTTTACAAGCAACCAGTTGAGTTTCCAACTATATTATAATACAGTTTTATATGTAAAATCATATTGAATATTTTATATTGACAACTACTGCGTCATCTTCATACTTTGAACTCCATTAAAGAGGTACTTGATTAAATATGTCACCTACTGACCACACCTTACTTACTCAAGGGATTTATAATTTGGCAGTGTATTAAATCCAGTATTCAACTAATTGCACTCATATCTCACTGGATTCAAAGCTCTATCTCTATATAGCGTTTGGGCTTTGTTTTTTTCTATCTCGTAATACAGAAAAAAGCGTTCAACAAGCATAAAGTAGAGGAAAAAATTGATGATACGTACAGATTTTGTTCGAAACGATTCTATAAATATTCATACGAATTATTGATGTTAACGTCTAATTGAACAAAATTACATGTAATACTTTTATAATTACAAAATTTAACAAAGCAGACATACTATAATCTGATCGTTTAGAAATCGTTTTATAATTTACAACAACAGAACCAATAATAAATTTAATGTTTTATTCATTAACAAAATAGCAATTTTTCTACTCGTACAAAATCATTATATCTTCTCTAGAGAGTTACTAATTTACGCGACAATTACTTTGAATAATTGTCTAGAATCTCCGGCTTCTAAAAAGACAGAAGAAAAAAAATAATTAACGAAATTTCTAATAAATTTGCAAACTTTCGTGACAATTAAATTGTCGTTCTACTAAAACGAAATAATCACGATTTTTCCAATTAGCCATTGTAAGATATGTCTGTGAAATCGTTCCTATTGGAAGTGAAATCCTGTAGCCCTAATCTATAACAACTCTACAACTCTTCTAAGGAAGTCGAAAATCCAAAATTATAGCGGAACAGCTTTGTCTCAACAAGAACTGTGTTAGCCCTTAGATATTCGAATACAGCTTCTCTCTGTTGGTACGATAAAGTTAACTTCTGCATTAAATGGTAATAGACAGTTGTAAAATTATAGTTAAACACACGGTAATTAATATGAAGACATTTTAACGTGTCATGGACATTTCTATGTAATCTGGCCATTGGATGGTTATAAATGGATTATAATCTAATTATAGTATCAGTTCGATAAGTCCCTACGGCTTTAGATGTTAGTTGATACTAATTAGATTTGATGCAAAAGTTCATGTCATTATAGTGTTGTTAGATTAACATAGATAAGATAACTAAGGCTATCTATTCACTATAACGTAAGTTGTGGTTTTTTAGTAAAAGATACACGAAACTGTATCCTGTAGTGTGGAAAATCTTTCAACTTTAATTATGCAAATGCAGAAATAGTTGGTTTTAGTTGAACTATCTCTCTCACTCTCTCTTTCTCATATCTTATCATTAGTAGAATAGATGTACAAATTGAACAATAGGTATATGCATATATCTTGTATCTTAGTATCAACAATAATATTTAATAACAATGAATAATTCCGTTGAAACTTTGTAAACTAATTGGACATGAAACACAACAATGTCCTATATTAAACATGGGAACACTTTAAGACTCTCTGAGGGTGAAACTAATTGTAAGTGAATACACATGACTTGTAGTAGACGATTTCATTGAAGCTACACAATACAGAATATCTTTAGAAAAGTCGTTAGTTGAAATGATGCAATTTTAAAATATTATTAAACCAGAAACGAACGAAAATTGAGAATAAATTGGAATCGATTAAGGTTTCAATTAAGATTTCGTTTGTAAAACAAGCCGTTTAACTTAATTTACCAAAAAATTAAAACATTTACAATCTGTAAGTGTACACCAAGATAATTTTCGTAAAAATCGAGTCATCAACAATTCCATTAACTTTAAATGTAACAAATATTTACAATCTATTTGCTATTTATAGAATGAATTAATTAAGGAACTTGACAATAGATTCGGTTTTAAATACAGGTTTAACAGGAAATATAATGAGAAATTGCTGGAGGAATTGCACAAATTACAGGAATTCAGGTTAATAGTAGATGATGATTATATTGATTAAAAATAAAGACTCCTTATCAACTGTGCTTCAATTAAAACGTTAACAGGAATGGTTAAGGTGGTTGAGTGGTACTCCACTATAATTTCCACGACCACGACCTTGATTCACTATTATCATTCACCTTTATCATTATCCTTATCCTCATTAATCTCTAATGTCTTATTTACCTCATCAACTGGATTTCAAGCAAAGTGTCCACCATTTTACCATCAATCATCTTTATGTGGTCTTAATGTTCATCTTTAAGGATTTGGATGATTGTCACTTTGAAATTGTTGTTTTTCATTTACAAGGGTCGCTCTTTTTTTTGGAAATTTCTCGAGGCAATATATATTAAAAAAGTTTCAGAAAGCTCTACTGTCGTATAATTGACCGATAACGTTTCAGAACAATATTTATTTGAAATCATATTGAATATATTTAACGCCAATTTCTCTACACTACGTGTCTTTGAATTTTTTGTTCCCTTTTATAAATCCTGTTGAAAGCTTTTCGTTTTCATATCTCAAATATAATCTACGTTTATCCTTGAGTTTTCCCAAGATTTTTCTTTTTCAATTTTCCCTTTCGTTATCATAATAATTCGTAAATGATCTTTGAAAATTTTGGACGTACTTCCTTAGTTCCACTACAACCACTTACTTTCTGTTATTTACAACCCTGTCTAATCTGTGATGATTGATCAATCCTTTGGTACATGAAACTTTGTAGTTAGCTATATAGCAAAAAACGATGCTACTCCTTCATAGACCTTGTAAATCGATTACTCTACTAATGCTTTTATGTAACCTCCAATGGAAATAACAAAGTTGCTATATAAAGTCCCTACATAAAAAATGAGTAAGATTGGGATTAGGATGGAGATGTAAGGGTAGATGTAAGATATCCATGCATTCATTGTTTCGTCTGCAATAATAATAATATTAATGTCGAAATAAATCTTCATTAATGTAAATCTATGTAAGCTAGAAACAATAATAATGAAGTCGGAAGTCATTTCAAGTTAGTTGATAAAACATACTCCACATAGGGGAAACGGAATTGCATTTGAATGACGGACGTTTGCGTCGTTTCACCGAAATATATAACCGGAACAGCAGGATGTAGCATAAATCAACTTTGTATTTAATTGTTTAAACACATATGTAGGTACCTACAGTAGAAAGAAATATTGTTATGAATAATATTTTTGTAAAAAGGTTACAAAAATTCAATTATAATATTGTAGAATCTCCCTTAATTATTATTATTATTATTATTATAATTATTATTACGACTAGATTATATTTCAACGTTGGGAACGTTCACTAACTAAGCCCTTTTACCAAATTAGGTTCGTTAATGAATGTAGCTCCAGACCAAAGAGATGTAGAGATTTGACAAAGCTAGAATGATGTCAATTGACTTATAAAAATTGTAAATTTGATAAAGTTTTAGTGGAATAAATTCACAAACGAACAAAATATAGAAATAAACCACGCGAATTTTTTTCTAAATTGGATAGCGTTCCAGTTGACTTTATAATAATGGAAACAAAAAAAAAAACAAGTGTAGAAAAGGGGTTGAAAGTTTATATGGGAGCGATATTCAGCGGATTGGAACTTAGATTGGTTGTAAAATTGACAAAATAAGCATCTCACACTCCTTTAAAGTAACCAAAATGTGAACAGAAAGTAATCGTAAAACAACCAAAAAAAAGATAAAGAAGTGAACGAATTGCTTATATTACATGGAATATAAGAAGATGTTAGTTGTTATTTCATTAGTTTCGTTAAAAGAGTTTGTTATTTTACAACAATTTCAACAATACGTGTATTTGTTGTATGTTGAAACAACCCTATTAGGAAATTTCAAACTGAATTTCAGTTTGTAAGATGTATAAAAACCATTTATAAATTGTTTCAGCTATTCGAACAATAGCTTTTCGTTTCATTTAGAAAATTTAATCAGAAAATGTAAAAATAGTCAAAAGCTACCAACTAGTTCCGTTGGAAAATCCCAACAAGAAACACCTACAATCAACTCATATTAACCGTCTGGCATTTTTGAGAATTTATTAGAATTAATGTGTCGATAATGAAAGATATTGAAGGGTCATACGTTTAATTTATCATACACTTGTTGAGGACTGGTCGCTAGTTTGCGTATATGTGTGTGTGTGCGTTCGTATAAATGTAAGTACTTCGTTACTAACAGTGCGCCACGATGGCAGCGTCGTGACGCCAGAGTTCAGCCAGTGGTTCCGGGACGCCGGCACAGCAACCATATCCATACCAGTATAGACTAACTCGACAATTTCCAGTTATAAGATCGTGATTTCCATCAGAACGTTCTCGTTATTGTTTGATTAATATTTTTTTAAAAAAATTCCAGAAAAAGTGATTTAAACCGTTTTTTATTGTTTATTTTAAAGAAAAGTTCAATTAATTCTACAAATATTTTGATGTAAGTGGGTTTATTTATTTTGGTATTTGAGTAAATATTTAATATCACGGAATTTTTCGGGGGGGATGTGGATGGAAATGAGTGTGTTTTCGTGGCAATTTACTCGACCTAAAATTGATGCGGTCCATTTTATGATAAAGTTGATTGTAGTTGTCAGTTGTATAGAATGGTTGAATTTATAAATTTGTGGACGTTTTTATGCACAATTCACTATCACAATTACAACACAACTAATGGGATTGTGGGCGTTGGTGTGTACACTTTTTCTATTAAACGTTGTATTGGATTTAATTTGTGGCTATCACTAATGATACACATCAGACTTCTACATTTATAGTTTGTAATGTTTTCTCTCGTATTTATTTATTTTTTTCAATATATTTGGTCTTTACCAGCTTTGTATAGAGCTTGAATAGTGTTGAGTAGACGGGTTTTTTTCTATTTTTTCATCGAACAAAAGAGACCTCATATTACAACACAATAAAGTCCTGTAAATATTTCAAACAGGCTATCTACATAATACATTGAGTGCTCTGTACAGATTATAACATGTATTATTCAGTCGTGTACCTGAGATTCAGAGATTTGCCCACAAACAACTAGGTGAATGGTAATATAAATGCATTCAGAGGTTTCTAGTGGATCCTTTTATAAGATGAATTACCACTGT
The DNA here is from genome assembly GCA_037414755.1 of Lydus trimaculatus. Lineage (NCBI taxonomy): Eukaryota > Metazoa > Arthropoda > Insecta > Coleoptera > Meloidae > Lydus > Lydus trimaculatus. The sequence goes on along the minus strand of JAZBGY010000763.1, from coordinate 2,664 downwards.
ATCTGATGTAAAGTGATTCAACAAACAAACCAAAACTTAAGTTAACACAATCATAACTAAGAATCAAGACAAGCTAACATTGTACCATTCAGTTTGCTTAAGCAAAATGTATGGTTAATTATTATGGAAATTGTATAAGGAATAATTGAATTTACTTCAATGTTGGGCGGTTTGCAATTTAAATTCCACAAATAGAATTTTTGATTTGTAATCTTATAAATTCTGGCAAGTTTTATTTGTCCAGCACCACTAATTAGTCAAAAATTACCATTATTTGATAAAATTAAACAAAACCCCTAGTGTTACCTGTTGGACACAATAAACAGCTCTTATTCTTGTTAAAAAATTAATTGAAATTTTTGTTCGAAATTTGCCAAAGGTGAAACAACATTGACGCATTTTCTACTGGAAAACATTGAAACTTTAAGATTTTTTCTTGCTTCAAACAAAGTTTTTCGATTGTTGACGTTATATGAAAGCAATATTTATGATTCTTTTTTTCTCTTCTTTTTTCTCTCTCTCTTTGTTTCAGGCAAAAACACCGAATTGGGCTTAATCTAGAATTTTTTGTATCGTTTACGTTTGTTTATCTTTTGTTATTTATGTATTTCTGGTTCAAAAATTCAGAAATTCGTCACAATTTCTTCTTACAGTTTCTATTTCATTTTTGTATTTTAGAAATTGTGCCAACATGATGAAAGTTAATAAAATCAGTGTAGTGTAACGATGAATTAGATAAACTAGATCGGATTGTGTAAATATTTGTGTATGAAACTATCCTAAATTAACGTTGATCTCTAAGTGTATACTAATTACCGACATTGCTGATTTACTGTGTTGTTGTCGTTGTTGTTGTTGTTATTGTTGTGTATGTGTGTTGTTATATTATATTGCATAATGCAGTGATAACAGGTCATGCTGATTGTGCGACAATCGGCGTTATGGAAATGACGCTAGTTATAATTATAATTGTCCTCCTTTGGTGTTCAATTGGATTCACAGCTTTGCCACCTGTCATACGAATCGGTGAGTAATAAATTTTATGAATCTAATACGATTTTATTTTCAAAAATGATAAAATCGTTTAATCCTATTTGCATCGCTTGTACACATACCTACAACAAAATTTTCATATCTAGTAGGATTCAACGTTTTCCGTTAATATTTTCAACTACTGTCTACTTTAAAATATGAAATATACACGTGATATGTTAAATAGTAAAACGGTAATTTATTAATGTTGATAAACGGTGAAAATCATTTTCGGTTAGTGGTTGTTTCACCCGGCGCCTCCACCATTATCCCAACAACGTTCTAATTCATTCAATTTTAATGCAACAACCATCACACAAAATTGTATCTTTTTTTTTGAAATATTATTGTAAATACGATTCAGTTACAATATTTCCAACAAATAAACCTAAATTACATGAGCAATTAAATCTGTTAAACTTATCCAAACTTCGATCGCTTCCTTCTAATTAAAATCTCATACTTTTTCATAAATTTACTTCTAGAAACTATTATTAATTACGAGTCTAGACTAGAAACACATCTTTGAATGATTATTTGTAGAGTTTTCTGTAAATTGTAGCTAGAATCTAAATAAAATCTACAATTTTGTTATATTTTTAGATAAACAATTTGAATATTCAACAACTACAAACCTAAATGTAAATTATAAAAAAATATTGTACTGATACGTTCTTGTTTGAATTAAATATTTGTTTTCACTGTTATTTTGTTGAATAAATTTCCAATTTTCGAAATGATCAACCTTAGATTATCATTTGGATCGATCTTAAACATTAGGCAAATTTAGGTAAACGCCTAGTGAACATTAATGTTCTACGATGTTAAATTATTAAATTTGATAACAATATCGCCTCGTAGGATCAGGCAAAATTGAAATTAGTAAATGAAGAAACAATGGAATTAGGCAAGATTGGAATGGTTTACGCAATGAAACTTGATCTTTTCCACAATATCTTGTAGGTATTTAGCAACTTTCTAGTAAATTAAAAACGAATCGAATGAATTATGTAAAATAGGAACAAAGGTAGCAATTTTCGTTAAACCAGTCCTGGCTATCGTAACTATTTTCATATAAAATTTGATGGTATAACTTGCTAGATATGAGCTACCAGTTAACACCAACTGACTCTCGCACTTTTGTGGTTGAAAATTGCTTTACTGTGTAGAGAATTGCTTGCAGCACATAAAACTTTATAAAATCATTCGGACGATTGAGAAAATCAAAAGACAAATCTGCCGACAATTACTGTCATTATTTACAATTATCCAGTTAATTGTTCTGTGTTATTTTCTAAACTTTACAATTATATGTCAGTAGCAGAGATATCAATGTTTAATCGGCGAAATTAATTTTAATTGAATACAAATAGGGATAAACGTGGTGGTGAGTTGGAATTTGTATGGATGAAAATCAAAGAACAAACAAAAATATATGTGTAATACGCTGGAGGGTTGGTGGTAACAGGAGCAGGAGGGGATAGAAACTTGGGATAAGCAAAGCCGTAATAAATCTTAAGTGTGCTATACAGACTTGGAAAGTCGACGACTATACTTGAGGTTGGACTGAAACCAAAAGCACAGTTCAAGTCTGAATAGGGATGTTGTTAGAGAATGAGGCATTGTCATAGA
>JAZBGY010000762.1:23980-41038 GCA_037414755.1 Lydus trimaculatus | reverse complement strand
GATAATAATAGTCTATAAACTTGTTAGTAACATGCAGTCGAAATTGTTAATACATACATATGTATGCATAAATTAAACCAAATTGATCTACATCTAACAAGTTTTAGATGAGACTTACCATGTTTTGTGATAAAACATATAATGATAACATTGGATTTAGAATACATATGTTGTTATTCGTATAAATACCAAATATAGCTGACCTAACTTTCATAAAACGTAACGAAACTAAGAGTCTAAGGCTGTATTTACACAGCACTCGTTGCAACAGAGTCGGCGCACCTCAGTTGCGCCAACTACAAGCGCTTAAAGTCCACAAACACATTCAATTCTCTAGTGTTTTACGTTTACCTCCCCGCGCTCCCGTTCTCCATTGTTTTTGTTGATTTGTAACTCTGTTATCAAGGACGGATTTACTATGACGCTGATGACGCTACACCATTGCTGGGTCTAGAAGCGTGTCAAATCTGGCAATAAAACTTATTTTTTTTGTAGATCATAGGAGCCAAAATCTCTCAAAAAGAGTGTAAATCCACCACTGGTTGCTGTAAGTTGTAATTAATGTTGTAATAGTTTCATAACACCTTAAATCTGGGATTGCATCTCATGTGGGACCGATTCTGTGTTAAAGCGTCAAATAAACAGGAATTGTGTGCGAGAGTAGTTTATTCGAATTACCATGAAGCCTATAGTGATTTCTGTTATAAAGCTATTGAAATACGGTGAAATTATCCTATAAAATTACATTTTAATTATTATTTAATGATAATAAACGATACTCTGGATAATAACGGTAGATTAAATTTATTCAAAAATCATTGAAAATTCTATTAAACTATCTATACATCGATTGCAATCATATAGCGAGTTTTGGGAATTGTGTAAAATTGGTGGATGCGCCGAAAGTGTTTCGTTACTAAAGCTAAAATTTCGCTTCTTCTCTTCTTTTTCCATTCCAAAAACTGAAGTGATAACTCTTTTCGTTTCAATTTTTTAAGAAAAAACGAATCCAAGTGGCATGTGATCCTTTAGAAATGGAGATTTTTGCGCATTATCCAACTTGTTGCTAGATTTTGATACGTTTTGCACTCTTGATCGAAATCTAGAAGCAAATAGTTAGAGGACGTTGGTCTAGATATGGTGGATGCGCCGGGAAAAACGTTTCAAAATGTCACGAAATTCAGGGATTTTATTTTACTTTCTTCTTCAAGTATCAGACGCTTAGTTTTAGAGGAGTCAATTGTGTAATTCTAGGGAATTTGTTGTGTTGCTCTTCCACAATTTTGCCAACTCACTGGTTGTCCTGTAAATTTTGTTAAAAACCTTGGAATCCATCACAAAATAGGTATTTCACGGTTTACGGAAATTTGGCTAGTGTCTTAGCGTAAAGAAAGTGCTACGTTTTACCGTTACGTAGTTTTGGAATATGTTAACGTGGAATTGGTTCTTTGAAAACCTCCAGGAAGTGGAAGTTCTTCTAATAAGTTCCTCAAGAGTCATCAATGCTCTCCTGATTTTTCAGAAGTGTTACAAACTAGCTTCATCACCAAGGAACAGGCTCAAGGATCTTTTACAAGAAGAGCTAAAACAGAGCTGGTGGTTTCGTTTGCAGTCTCTGATCGAAATATTGTCTTATAGTGCCTTCATAAAGCTCTTAAGGAACCACTACCCTCAGAGTTGGAAGCTTCGTAGATTTAGATTTAGATTATAGGGGTCGTTTGTCCTCTTCAACTAACATTTCTGAACCGAAACTCAGCTCATTTATTGTTCTTAACCCTCCATCCCAAGAAAGATATCTTTTTAGCAAAGCTAACTATTTCGCTGGGAGACCTCTTCGCCACTTCAGCAGGTGATAAAGTAATACTGCTTAGATGGGTGAGTCTTATGTGAGCCAAGGCGTTCATATTTGCATAGTTGGAACCTTTGTAAGTGCAGTGTAATTTCTGGAGAGTTTCATGCAGATCAAGGAAATTTCAAGCTAGTGTTGCATAAATACAAAATGCTCAAATTTTTGTTTCGCAAAATTAAGAAGATGGATGTGCCACCGAACAGCCCCTCAATGTTTTGACAAGCACTCTTGGTGGGCTAAAAGAAACATTCCATTGAAACCTCTCCAGTACCCAACAACAACTTTGGGAAACGAAATTTTGTCTTGAAATATGGATTTCTGTAGCGTTGCTGGGATTTTTGGCAATTGCCAACAGTTCTAGCAATTCTAAAACTGCATTCCTTGCCTGCTTGACCACAATAAGAAATTAATAGAAAATCCATAAAAACGTCCATTTCTGTCGATCTTCAAATGCGCAAAACTGGAAATGGTATAAGTAAGGCATGTGAAAAATGGTGGATGCGCCAGGCAAATTTCTATTGAAACGCTAGAAATAAAACCTTTACCAACAAACCTACGTACAATTTTTACAAAGAAATAATCTCCAAATAGCGGTTGCGTCTAGAGAGATATTTAGATCCGCAGAAAAACACTTTTCAGTTTATTGAAGTTTCACGATTACCTTAGGGAATCCTAGACAAAAATATGAAATTTCCTAAAGATTCTCCACTATATTTTTGGATTTCTGATAAATATTTAATAAGCTTTGGGTTATTTCGAAATAGAAAATCTTACAAAACTATCGATGCCACCTCTATAATCCTTTGAAACTACCCCCAAGAAATTTGATTATAGCATAGTCTTGAAAGTTTATCGAATTTCCAACTAGATCTAATTTGTCTAATTAAGTTTGTTACAATTTAACAACACTTGAAATCTTCGGCAAAAACTCTATAGATTTAAAGACAACAAAACAATCGCAATCATTTGTTTTAACGTAAAATTACGCTCACTAAGAACAATTCTTCAAATTTAATTACAGAAAATCTTATTTATCTTGTATTGACATTGAATTCATTGTCAGATGTGCTGACGTGTGCATCAATTCATTTGAAACATGTAAAGTTTTATCTATTATCGTTGAATTTTTAAAGCTTGTGGGCGATGTTTCCATTAAACAATCGCCAGTTGTTTACTGCAACGCATCTTCCTATCATTAATAGTTTATTCAAACTGAATTATTCCATACGTTAACAAATCTCACTTTAATTAGACGGATGATTGAAAAATTTGCAATATCCTTCCAAATTTTTTTTTCAATGAAAATGATGATTTTTGAAAACAAATTTTTCTTGTCATAATCTACACATTCCGGAATTTCAGCTATAGTAGTTCTTTGCTCATTTTTGTATAAGATCTGAAAGATGTTGAGGTTTCTTTTAAATTTTAGAAACGCTTTTATCGATAAGGCCTATTTTGCTATCAAATCATTTGTATGGAAACTGTAACTTTGGCTGTTTTACCCTGTATATAGAAGGAGTGTGTTTGTTAGATGATAATTCTATTAGAACCTATCCATAAATGAGCAAAGAACGACTACAGCTGAAATGGCGGAATGTGTCGATTATTACAATAATTTTTCGTTTTCGAAAATCGTCATTTTCATTGGAAAAAAATCGAATACTTTTAGATGTTTCGTATTGCAATCAATGTTAGTTGACGTACTTTTAGAGGTCAATGCTCTGTTTATCTTGTCTTGACATTGAATTCATTCTCATATGTGCTGACGTGTGCATCAATTCCTTTGAAATACGTATTTTTTATGTGTTATTATTTCATTTTTAAAGTGGGTGGGTGATGTTTCCATTAAACAATCGCCAGTTGTCTACTTCAAAACTTCTTTTTGTCATTAATAGTTTAATTTGTAAAATTCTTCGATTTTTTTTCAATGAAAATGATGATTTTTGAAAACGACATTTTTCCGGAATTTCAGTTGTAGTGTCACTAACAACAATTCTTCAAATTTAATTACAGAAACGGATTGGCGAATACGTCAGGCATACATACAACTTTCTCTATCTCTCTAAGAAACGATCAATTATTGTTTCATAGGATAATGTTCACACTTACTTCGGCTTGACTAACGTACGTGTCTGAATTCTTACAAAACAATTCTTGTACGATGGAATAGTTTCATAACTACAACTATTTATTATCTTAATATATTTTATAGCTGACATGAATATACATATTCTGTTTAGATGTTGTCGAGCAATGAACAACAATTATGGAAGCTAGTAAGTAGCTCTTCATAATTCTATGTCAGATTTAATGAAATTCATAAGATAAATACATAGAAACACCACAGTATAGAGAGTGTTGATAACTATCACAAAGAAGACTAATAATTCGTTAAATTCAGGCGGTGACCACAGTATTCTTGTTCATGCCATAAAGATCGATTTATAGCAACATTTATGGTTTTTATCGTCTACACTTTTATGTTTTTCGAACGCCTCTAAGAGGTTGGATCCTAAGCGTGTCTATTGTCCTTGGAGACAATGTTTTACACCAAATCTCCATTCAATATATCAAACAATATTGAAGACATAAACATCATTGCAACCATCCATTGACTATTCACATTACACTTACACTATTTCACTGAAAACGAAATAGCTTGAAGGCTTACAATAAATGTATTATAGGTTTTTTTCCCTTCTTCTTGTTATAATTTAGTGAGGTGAAACTTTCTAATATTCTCCATGACAATGTTTATAGTCTATAGTTCTATATATATGATACACGTTCATATATCCTGAGGTGGTCAAAACCCCAACACTGTTACTTCTATATTTCATCTAAACACACACAATTTCAGTACATTTTCTGTAAGCTCTTTCACTACCACCTCTACCATCCCTCATTCCACAAAAGTTTGATTTAGATGAAAATCAATATAGTGTTTCAGGAGCACGATGGAATTATGCCAAAACTACCAGTCGTCTAGATCAAATAGAAAAAGATAGATATAGCCATATATAGGATTAGTCATTTGAAGCTACAGTTTGCGTATTTTTTTTGTAGAGGACACAAGGACAGAGAGTAATCTATCTAAAAATGATTTGAAAGCAAAATGGTCAGTATCTCTCAGAATCTATTCATAAACGAGCAAAAAACCGCTACATCTGCAACTCCGGAATATGAAGAAAAAATTTCGTTTTCAAAAATCGTCATTTTCATCGAATACTTTTCGATGTTTTGTATTTCAATTAATTTGATAGCAAAACGGTCAATATCTCTTAGAACCTATTCATAAATGAGCAAAGAACCATTACAAATGCAACTCTGGAATGTATGGATTATAACAAAAAAACATTCGTTTTCAAAAATCGTCATTTTCATCGAAAAAAATCGAATACTTTTCAATTAAACATTAATCGCCAGTTGTCTACTTTAATGTTTCTCCTTATCATTACTGGTTTTTTCAAACTGAATTAATCCTTACGTTAACAAGTCTCACTTTAATTACGTATGATTGAAAAATTTGCAATATTCTATGATTTTTTTTTTCCATGAAAATGATGATTTTTGAAAACAAAATTTTTTTGTCATAATCTAGACATTCCGGAATTTTAGCTGTAATGGTTCTTTGATCTTTTTTGTATAGGATCTGAGAAATATTGACGTTTTTTTTCTTCATTTTAGACACGCTTTATCGATAATAACGCCCATTTTGCTATCAAATCATTTTTATGGAAACCGTAGCTTTGGCTGTTTTATCCTGTATACAGAGGGAGTGTGTTTGTTAGATGAGAATTCTTTAATCCAGATTTATTGACCAATAAATATCGTCATCTTTTTCTAATTATTTGAATTTCCCGATTCTATACAAAGAGATAGATATAGGTACATACAGGGTTAGTCATTTGAAGCTACAGTTTGCGTATTTTTTAGAAAAACAAAACGTTAAAAATTGCTTGATAGCAAAACGGTCAGTATCTCTCAGAACCTATTTATAAATGAGCAAAAAACCACTACATCTGCAACTCCGGATTATGACGAAAAACTTTCGTTTTCAAAAATCGTCATTTCATCCAAAAAAATCGAATACTTTTCAATATTTCCAATTTTAATTACTATTAGTTGACCTACCTTTAGAGGTCAATTGCACTATTTATCTTGCTTTGACATTGAATTAATTGTCAGATGTGCTGACGTGTGGATCAATTCATTTGAAATACGTATTTTTTATCTGTTATTATTTCATTTTTAAAGTGGGAGGGCGATGTTACCATTAAACAATCGCCAGTTGTCTACTTCAAAGCTTCTTCTTATCACTAATAGTTTAATTTGCGATATTCTTCGATTTTTTTTCAATGAAAATGATGATTTTTTGAAAACGTAATTTTTGTTATAATCTACACATTCCGGAATTTCTGCTGTAGTGGTTCTTTGCTCATTTCTGTATAAGATCTGAGGGATATTGGCGTTTCTTTTTTCATTTTAGAAACATTTTCATCGATAAGGCCCATTTTGCTATCAAGTCATTTTTAGACAATTGTGTCTTTGTTACATTCCTCTAGAAAATATGAAAACTGTAGTAGTTTCGACTGTTTCACCCTGTATACAGAGAGAGTGTGTTTGTTAGATGATAATTCTTTTATCCAGATTTATTAACGAATAAATATCGTCATCTTTTTCTAATTATTTGAATTTTCCAATTCCATAGAAAAAGATAGATCGAGTTAATCGGATTGAATCTTTATGTTGATGTCGGGATGAGATCTGATTTATAACGAAAAGACGTCGATTTGAAAACGGGGGGATGAAAAAGAAATAATAGAACGAACACCTCGATAGAATTGTTGCTTTTCTGATATTTTAATTTAAATTTTAACAATGAACACACTATAGAAATAGATTAAGATAGAAATCGGAAATGTCTCGTTGAGATGTTAATCCAATATAATCATCACTTTAAGTCTCTATATATCGACAATAATGGATGAACATTGTAAAGCCTCAGATATTGATAGAATTACAGTTAAGTACAGTTAACCAATAAGAGGGATTTTCTTATAATCTGCATAAACTATCAATTGGATTCGTTATCACAAAAAATCCCACGGATTTTGGAATAATTACGGCGAGATAGATAGAAATATCTATCCCGGCGCATCCACCATTTCTACCATAGTTCTATATCGAAACATCAGCCGATGATGATGCAAAATGCCAACCAAATGGTTCCAAATTTTCCTAAGTGCTCGTAATTCGATGGTCGTTTTAATTATCGGTTTATATCCCTGATATCGTACAGATGGTCCTCCCAAAAAATGTAAACTTAAATGCTCTAAATGCTGCCAAATCTGTACACCTTACATCGTATCTAAAATTCGATTGGCATGCACAGCATACGGTATTGCCTTGTGGTAAAATGTTTGAAAACAACTCTAAACTACACCTTCTACTTGTAGAATAACAAAGAGAATTTGTTATTTTCTATCAAACACATTTGTTGGAAATATCATTGAATTTCGTATAAAGTTATCCATTTATGTGAAATGTGGTGTCATTGTTTGGCGCATCCACCATTCTATAAATTGCTTCATAATTCAATAATTTTTCAGTAATATTATGAGTTGATGGGGAAATGTTAGAAATTCCCGCGGCGCATCCACCATTTGTAACATTATTCCCACAATTGAAGAAATCATCACAAATTTCGATAAGACAGCTTTCATTTGACACACCACCGTCTCTATTATTCCGAATACCACCAAACTTGGTGAATTTACAATTAAAGTTTCACAGTGCCAGCTCACAACACTGTTCCCCCGGTATTTCTTGATATTTCAACAATTTTCATTTAATATAAAATTTATAGTGGCATACGACAGATTTTCTAATAATATTGTTGGATTAATGCTTAAAATATGATGTAAAATTATGGTTTAGTAGTTGAAATTGTGTTTCTACTTGAAACGTATCCACCATTTGTGAAATTGTTTTGAAGGTACAGAAATAATTAAAACTTTTTAATTCATGTTGACAATAGTGTAACAAAACAAACTTCCAACAGCATCGAATTTATTTTGTTACGGTTCAAATATAGTAGAGTTAGGATGCGTTGAGGCTTTGTTCTTAATTAGTTAACATAGCAACTATTTGGGGTATTGGTCTATATTTACACCACTACAGATTTTTTAGATTGCTGACCTATACTGTCTGATAGTGTAATAAACGAGCTTTCTAGCAATGCTATGCTTATTGCGAAAGCTTTAGAATCAGTTGAGTTACAATCGATTGAATATCTACTTCTCACCCGGCGCATCCACCAAATCGATATTTCACAAAGTGCAAAATACTGTCTTACAGGATCGATGGCTGGTTCGGGGCTCTTAACTGGGTATTGTCCAGTGAGATACCATCTCAAAAAAACTGAGCAAAGCAGACAGTGAGAGATGTGGATTGTGTGGATCGGACAATGAGACCTTTGAACACATGTGATGCCATGATTCTCATAAGACTCACCCACCTAGGCGGTATGACTCTATTACCTACCGAAATGATGAAAATGCCTTCCAAAGAGATAAAAAGATGTCTTTCCTGGGATCTCAGATGGAGGGTTAAGAACAATAGATCAGGTGTTGTCGCAGTTCAGGAAGGCTATAATGGCCAAATCTAATTTATAGAAAGCATTCGACAAGAAGGGTGCCGTCTCGTTTGCGCAAAATTGATCAAAAACGCGTTCAAGTGCAAAAGACCATTTGGACCGATTTAGAAGGGATATAACTGACTTTATAGTGTGATATGTGCCTGTAGATCACACATGGATTCACCACTATACTCTAGACAGTAAAAACGATCAAAATAACGGAAGCATGTTGATTTTTATCCATCAAAAGCACTGGAAAACGTACGGCTTCAATTTTAGGAATGCTAGAGGAATGCTGCTGATTGAGTACTTTCTAAAGGGACAAACAATAACAGGAGAGTATTTTGCTTAGAAGAGACGAAGGCAAACGTTATTCTTCCATCAGGATAATGCGGTTCCACAATCAGGTGTCCATGGCGAAATTGGCCGAATTGCCGCCTCATCTTGCCTACACTCCAGATTTGGCATCAAGCTCAAAAACTGGAAATCCAATAAGGCATAGATAGAGCAAGAAATGGACTTCCGAGAGGCACTGCGTTATTTACAAATTGTTCAATTTTCTGCTAACGGCTAACATTTCAAATTTTCCGTGCCTTCAGGCCAACACAAATAACAAAAGAGTTTCTTGGGGCTGTCACAAATGTAACGCAATTTGGAAATTTTACGAAACCGCAAATAATTGAATTTCTCCCGGCGCATCCACCAAACATACATTTGTTACATTTCCACATAATTAATTATATTTAAAGCTTTCAGTTGTTTGCTAGCACGTCATAATAGCTTCCAGATAATGTTATGTTTATTTCGAATTTTGCTAATAATCCCTGTCATGTGTGTGTGTGTGTATTCCAACAGACACGCTTATTTTTCATATGTAACATTCACTAATTAATAGTTTTGAGGAAAAATGAGCCTACAAATTACTCTCTCTCTCTGACTGTTTGCAACAGTTTTAAATCGATCCAACAGCTCCATCATTCTAACCCTCTTCTATCTGTAAATATCGGAAAATAATTCCAATATTTACCTTTGGACTGATCGATAGAGTAACAAAAAGGCTTCCTAACGATACTAGATTTTTATTGAAATATCTTCGAATTTGTTTACGTTACTCACTTTTGAATGTTGTTTGCTACCGTCTCTTGGCCCTTATGTTTGAACATTGAACTAAAACGAAGTATTTACCGTGTAAGAACATTATTCATTGTAAAATATTTCAAAAATTCGGAGATGTTGCGGTTAGACAACGTTTCATTTTCGTACGCCATCATCCACCATAAATATAAATTGCACAACGTTATATTGAGCAACAACAATTCCAGTTTGTTGTTTTTATCAGTTGATGGTCGGAATGAAAAATCTTGGAAATTTGTTTAGTTTCCTCCAACTACAATATTTACACAAATCACACGGTATAAGACAAACTATCGACAAATTATTACCATTTTTTTGCTTTTAAATCACCGTTAATGTAGCTGAAGTGCTATCAAAAGAACATTATTCAAGTTGAAATATTTCAAAAATGTTGTTAAAATTATGGTGATTCGAGAGTTAGTTCACGCCCGGCGCATCCACCATCTTTCAACATTAATCTGATTTAAAAAATATTGAAGTGTAAATCGAAGTTTCCGGATCTTTGTAAATCGATAGTGCTTCAAAATAACTATCAAATGACCTTATTTCTCTTAATGAAATCTGAAAATTCTCAGAAATACGAATGTTTTTATTATACTCATTTCCATCTAGCGCCAACGTTACTACAAAAAATTGCCCTGTATTTACAAACCGAAGGATGGGTAAGAGTTTTTGTAATTATCAGTCGATAGTGGAATTGATAAGCTCTTTATTGATCAAAAATTTATTAACATTGCTTCAAAATTGTTAAAGTTATCAGTGTTTAAAGTTTTGATGCGCCGGGCGGTCCATCCACCATTTTTTCAATAAAACTCTGTTTTCGAATATTGAAATACAAATTGAATTCCTTGGTTTTTGCACATAGATAGTGCTTCAAAATAACCATCTTATGATCTTGTTCATATTAACGCAATCCTAAAATTGTCAGAAATATGATCATTTTTACGTCCAATTTCATCTACCGCAACCACCACGCTAAATATTGTCGTGTACTGATATAATGGACGATTGTTGAAACTTTTTGTAGTTATCAGTCGATAGTGGAACAGATAAGCTCTTTATTGAAAATAGATTTGTTAAAATCGCCTTAAAATTGTTGAAGTTATCGGTGTTTAAAGTTTGAGGCCGCCCGGCGCATCCACCATTTTTTTTCAACAAAACTCTGTTTCTGGATACTGAAATATAAATTGAATTCCTAGATTCTTGCAAATCGATAGTGCTGCAGAATAACTATCTGATGACTCTGATTCAGTTAATGAATTCCTAAAATTGTCAGAAATATGATCGTTTTTACGATAATTCCAATCTAGCACCACCGCTACTATAAATATTGCCCTATAGTTAGTATATGAAGACTAATTGAGCATTTTTGTAATTATCAGTCGATAGTGGAATAGATGAACTCTTTATTAATCAAGAATTTATTAAAATAGCTTTGAAATTCTTGTAGTTATCAGTGTTTAAAGTTTGGGACCACCCGGCGCATCCACCATTTTCCAGCGCTAATTTGTTTCTACGCTACAATTTTGTCGTGTATTGGCAAAATTGAAGATTGCTTTGACTTTTTGTAATTATCAATCGATAGTGGAACAGATAAGCTCTATATTGATCATAAGTTTATTGAAATTGCTTCAATGTTGATGAAGTTATTAATGTTTAAAGTTTGAGACCACCCAGGGCGCATCCACCATTTTTCCAACAAAACTATATTTCTAAATATTGAAATACAAATGAAATTTCTAGATCCTTGCAAACCGATAGTACTTCAAAATAACCGTCAGATAATATTGTTCATATTAATGAAATCCCAAAGTTCTCAGAAATATGATGGTTTTTTTATTTTAATTTTCATCTACCACAACTACTACATTAAATATTGTCGTGTACTGACATAACAGAGGATTGTTCAGAGTTTTTGTAATTATCAGTCGATAGTGGAATAGATACACTATTTATTGATCAAAAATTTATTAAAATTACTGTGAAATTGTTGAAGTTAGCACTGATTAAAGTTTGAGACCGCCCGGTGCATCCACCATTTCTTTCTACAGTATTCAATTTCTGAATATTAAAATACAAATCGAACTCCTAGGTTTTTACAAATCGATAGTGCTTCAGAATAACTATAGTTGATCTTGTTGCTCTTAACGAGATCCTAAAGTTAATTTTGATCTACCGCAGCCACTACGCTAAATATTGTCGTATATTGACAAAATGACAGATTGTTAAAACTTTTTGTAATTATCAATCGATAGTGGAATAGATAAGCTCTTTATTGATCAAAAATTTATTAAAATTGCTTTGAAATTGTTGAAGTTATCAGCGTTTAAACTTTTAGCCCACCCGGCGCATCCGCCATTTTCAATACTTATCTGTTTCTACGCTACAAATTGTCCTGTATTAGCAAAATGGAAAATTACTTAGACTTTTCCTAATTATCAGCCGATAATGGAACAGATAAGCTCTCTATTGATAAAAAGTTTATTAAAATTGCTGTAATGTTGATGAAGTTATTAATGTTTAAAGTTTGAGACCGCCCGGCGCATCCACCATTTATCCAAAATTACTCAATTTCTGGATATTAAAATACAAATTGATCTCCCCGATTTGTGCAAATCGATAGTGCTATAAAATAACAATCACATGACCTTGCTTCTCAACGAAATCCACAACTTCTCAGAAATATAATTGTTTATATGCTGTCTTTGATGTTGTAGCACAACTACAATGCTAAAGATTGCTCTATATTTACAAAACGGAAACTAGTTGAGAGTTTTTACAATTGTCCATCGATAGTGGAATAAATGGGCTTTATATTGGTACTAAATCTCTTAAAATAGCTTTAAAACTGTTTAAAGTTGTCAATGTTTAAAGTTTTGCTCCTTCCACATTCAAATTTGTTTTCTTTTTTGTTCTTCCATCAAACGAAACTTTGTTATTTTTCGTCGCCTTTGTTTTGTTTTTTTTTTTTGCTTCATCCAAATTAACCTAATTAGTGTAGTTATGTCGACTGTAATCTTTCAAACGTTTCAACTGATAAAAGCGTCTACAAAGAAAAACTTTATTCACGTTTTCTATTCAATTAAACCGACTGAGAAAAAAACAACAGCAAAAAAAAATGTAGAAAACCATCCCCGACTTAACCATCACACTGTTGTTCCAATTTAATTCAATACATTTTTGAAAAAAGAGAGCGACAGTTGTCTGACAAAACTGTTAATTCGCCACACGGACAGCTGAATATTTTTCTATATTCCCATCTCTGTTGTTCAAGAATTGCGTTAATGCTTACTTCATATTTTAACTCTTTATAAAATTTTCCATCAAACATCGGCATTTACCACAATTTTCTGGTAAATCGGCAATTTATTGACTCAAAATTTCCATTAAATTTTAATAGAAAACTAATGTAAAATATTTAATCATCCACCACCATCGTACCCACCCAATCTACTTTCAACTTTACACATGATACTTTGTTTAACAAAAATAAATCAAATTTATGTCGGTATTATACGAAAAGTTGTGTGTATAGCAAGGGGTAATGAGTAGTCGTTTATCAACTGCTGTTATTTTCAATTAATCAAAATGCCACCGTTGGATTCTCAAAGATAAGACACACAACAACACTCGAATAACAGCAACAACAACAACAAGCGACGAAAATTTTGTTTCCTATTTTCGATCACAGAACAACAACGAAATTGTTAATCTTTTTTCTGTGCGGATGGATAAAAGGGGTGACTTTGTTGGCGTAAAATCTAATTTGATTTCAAGGGTAAATTGTACAAGGGTTCAAGAATTTCAATCTAGTTTGTGGTTGTGGAAAAACCATCGTTTTATATCTCACAACAACCCCCATTTTTCGGCCCTCATCCCCACAAAAACAACAATCTTGTTTATATCAGATGAGGATTTATATTTTTATTTTAAAGATCTATTTTTTCTGGTTCCCGAACATTTCACTTCAAATATGTTAAATTAACATTCATCCAATTTCCTGGACTTAGTTGTGTAGCGAACTCTATTCGACTAAAGACGGATGGATTTCAGTTTGAATAAGGCACCCAAACTATTACCATTTAAGATAAATTGTCTAGACTGTTGTAGTTAATATCAACAAATCTTGTTGTATAATTGCTAGAAGATAACGGGTCATCCAACAGAGATTTATACACAACATTTACTATTCTCGGTTTTGACCGATATTTGTCACAAAAAGTAATGGGTTTTTCTTGTACGACAAGAGTAGGCTCTTCTATATGTATATGTGTGCGTATGTTATACAGCTTGGAGTAAAGATGAATGGCTATTTCTTGTTTGTAGGGTTTTGTGTCCTTTACCCTTAAATTATGTCGGTGGCTCGAAAGATCGTCGATATCCAGGGTCTTGTTTATTTAACGCAAAACAACAAAATTTGAACTCATTTCAATTGTTTTTGAGCGATACAAGTACTCCGTAGCTTATTTATTAATCAAGCCTATTCTACGATTAGCTACGGGGTCCTTCCGTTGTACAAATACTGTTTAAGTCTTACTCATGAACTCCGAACAGCTGTAGGGGGAGTAGCCTACCACTTTTAGAGACAAGTACCTACGGAATGAAATTGTATATAATATACGCATGCGCAGAAAGTTAGAAAGAGACAACTTGCCCCGGCGCTATTCTCTATCCTTAAAACTTGATGTATACGAAACGCCACCGTTGTTTATTTCCAAAAACTTGTACAAGATCTCCTAAGTAGCATTTGATGGATTCGAGGAATTCCGTAGCTAACACGACAAATTTAAAGTAGACTAAGCAATGCTGATTTGCAAATTAGCTACAGAGACCTCCTAATTGCTCAAATACTGTAAAATTTCCACTATAAACCCTTTAAAACGTCTTCAAGATTAATGATCCCATCTTTTACGATGAATGTGTCTTTAAGAAAATACACATGTATGAAACAACTTGGAACACACACACACACAGACACAGACAAGTGGCTATTTTGTCTTGAAAACCTTTATTTTTTGTGTGTATACTCGATAAAGAGCCAAAAAAAAATTGTTGATAAGAATTAAGATGTGTATTCTTTTAACGATAATCTCTCCCTCAAAAATTGTGGACTATTTAGTTTTATTTCATTGAATTTTGCTTGATTTTTTTTTGTAAAGAACACGTTACTGTTACAAACTGAGCCACTTATCCTTGTTGCTTTTTTTCTTCTACCGTTCTTTCTCGCTAGCTGTCTGTGTGTGTGTGTGTCTAACCCTCACTAAATCCGCTGATCTCTCACCGGAATAAATACGGAACTTGAACAAAAAAAAATTTGTGGAGGGAGTGGGGGTGGAAAAATAAACGAAAACAAAGCTATCAGTATCCGTACCGGTTTCAATTCGTTTAGTCTTTACCAGCACTTTTATAATGGTCATTGTCGGATTTTGCCCCTATCATTCCAACAATCAACTAACCCTATTGAGAGAGATGGAAGGGTAATGTCTCAAGTGATACTAACAATGATGATGATGATGATGATGATGATGATGCTGTGTCAGCTTTTGATATAACTTTACCTTAGGTATTTCTCAAATACTATCCATTTACCCCTTTTGTGTAACTAAATATACCTAAGGTAAAATGTGTTTTATGTGTAAGGGTAGATGGATATTGTTTCAACTGAATTTTGTTAATCATTAAATCCGATTATTATCCTAGTTGTATTCACGAATTTAAATCCTTCCACTTGAGCCTTTTAATTGTCTTTGATCTAATAATTACATTATTCTATTTCAGAAACTATCAAATGTCTTCTGTTATCTATTACTAATTGTTTAATGGAACCACCTAAGACACTTTGATGATCAAAGTTCAAACTATACAGGGTCGGTTGGTTGGTTGGTTGGTGGTCTAAATGTTCCAAATGATCAATATCCCCCGCGCTTGTAAAAATAGAACAAAAATAGAGAAGTTAGTGTAAACATAAGGACAACTGCTGGCTTACAAATCAGAGAAACGACTATCAACTCTTACATATGTCGTAATAAGATTATTTTTGTCGTCGTAATTGCCGCTTACTAACACGATATTTTGTATAAGTTGACATCCGTTTCTCTAATTTACAGGAGAACCATTGTGTCATCGTACATGTTCTTGAAATTTTCATTTTTATACAAATGGGCGATCTCAGTCATTTGGAAAATTTACAATTAGTCCACTAGGGTAGTAAAGCATAAAGAAAGAGAAAGAGAGAGAGTAAAGGATGGAGTTAGTGTAAACATGAGGACAACTGCTTGCTTGCAAATTAGAGAAACGACTATCGACTCTTACATATGTCGTAATAAGATTACTTTTGTCGTCGTAATTGCCGCTTACTAACACGATATTTTGTATAAGTTGACATCCATTTCTCTAATTTACAGGAGAACCGTTGTGTCATGTTCTTGAAATTTTCATTTTTTTTTTACAAATGGACGATTTCAGTCATTTGGAACATTTACAATTAATCATCATAAAACATAGAGAAATAGAGAGAGAGAGTGAGTAAAAAATGACCCGTTAGCTTTGTGACCTATATATTGTATAATTAGTTGGTAGCTGCAATTAAAATTAGTCGCAGGTGAATATATGCACTAATTACAAATCTCACCTTCTATCTATATTATACTACAAGATAATTAAAGTAATTTATAACGGCCGTTTCAAACTATCCCTACCTATTTATTTATGGGTTTTTTAATGTAATTAAAGTTTAATCACTGTTAGTCGATAAATCGCCCAAAAATCTCCACCGATCCAAGTCGTTAACCAATGATTTTCATCTTCAAAAATAGATTAGTGAAAGATTAACCAATCATAAGCCGGGATATTCAAGGTCGTTATTAGTAACGCCATCTATCCATCCGATTTCCAATAAATTTGATTGTTTAATGCGCTAACTAACATATGGTTTTCGATTATAAATGATAAAATAATGACAGCTTATGGTATTGTTTTTGGGACGGTTACGGTTATTCTCTGTATTCTGTTATCATATCATAAATAAAATTAATGAATGCCAAACTATAATCTGACATTTGCTATGTAATTTTTTTGTTTTTTTTTTTTCGTACTGTACCGACACAAACCACCACTATTCATCATAAATCATTTTACACATACACACACACACACACACGGATAGTGGAGGAAAGACTGGAATTATATCATTGACACCTGCCACTTGTCAATTGTGACAGCAATATTCAACCTTTTCCATATAAAAGAATCATTCATCTTTCTTTTCTATATTTTATTTCGTTTTTGTCGACGCATTTTTATTGAATTTTAACAATGATTGTTTGAATTGAAAAGTAGGCTTTGATTATTATTGTACAGTTGTGGCAAAAAAATACCACTGCACTAACACTACTTTCCTACAATGTATTGTTGGTTGCCTATATTACCACCATTT
>JAZBGY010000762.1:0-21141 GCA_037414755.1 Lydus trimaculatus | reverse complement strand
AAAATAACTCGCTTAATTTAAGGGTTTAATTTTAAATAGATTTTTCTTATATTAGATTGGAAATGGGGGTGGTTTTACAATACACAATCTCTGTAATTAGTATTGGGGATTTTGGTTTCTTGATTGGAATTAGTAAATTATACAAAGGGGTTGGTTTATATGGTCACACAGCAGGGGGTAGTAGGTGGTGGTTTTGTAATAATAATTACGTTAACAATCTGACTATAAAATGGACTTCCTCTATCTATCTCTGTCTATTATTATTGGAACAAATCGATCAAAAGCACCCTTGTTCACGTTCAATTGACACTTGTTTACTTTAATGATGACGTATCAAGTTTTATTAACAAAATGATCAAATTGTCAATCAATCATCAATAGTTGATTGTTTGTAATCTAACGACCGGTTTCGGTAATTAACCGAAACCGGTTTTTCTTCAAAAAAACTATACGAAAATAAACGTAAAACTGTATATACAGTGGTGGACAATCTATTACGTACATATAGAAGAAATAGCAGCATTTGCATGAAAAGCGTATGGTTGAAATTCTTATTAGACACCTCTTTATCTCACTCTAACTCGTTTGAAAGCTATGAGAGTGGGTGGTTGTTTGCGCTCGCTATGTACCTAGCAATTTGGCCACTACTGTATGTACATATTGAAACACACAAACAATATGGTCTAAATTGTTTAGAAAAGGATAGATAATTATGTAACTTTATTTAACTTTCAACCCCTATTCGAAATAATGAAAAACAACCACCGTTGTTGGCATTTTTGCTTAAATTTTTAATAAAAACAGAACGAGCGAGTAAAAAAAATATCATTTACTTTCATCGTTATTATGTCGTTTCGTTGTTACGATTATATACAACAGTGAGGGAGAGGGGGTGAGCAACCCTTAAAAATACAACCCCTTCTCTTGTTTTATATATATATATAGATGATTTTTAATACAATTTTTATTACTGCTGGTTTAATGTAAGAACATTGATGGTATTTGATTTATCTTTTCTCTCTTAAGGGAAATTCGTGCGTTTTTCTTGTCATAAAATCGTAATTTATATGTTTCTCAATAAGTTGACAGAATTGCTTGTCGTTTGTTATATAAAAAGGGTAGTTAAAATAGGGGTGAAATCGGGGGGTAGTAATAAAAAATTGTGGAACGTCTAATAAAATTCCAACGATATTCATGATTCTTATGTTTATATTTAAGGAATCACGTTTTTATTTTTATTACAATTGTCAATTATTTTGATAGAATGTTTTGGTACTGCTGTATATTTTTACGAAAATTCCAGTGCTCCTCTAAAAATGCTTCTTTAACGAAACATTTTTGGAGAGTATCATCCGGCGGCGCATCTACCATCTATCAACTACAAATGTACAGAAAGTAAAAATGATTCGTTTTGGGATCACTGGAATCCCAACTTTATCAGAGGATACCAGTGGTGTTTCAAATTTTCTTACAATTTCCCTTACAATTGTCAGTTTGTTAGACATTAAGAAATTGAAAATTTATTGTCCATGCTTCAAACAATAAGAAAAATTGTTTCGTTACTGCTGATTTTCATAAATATCCACAGATATGCCAGCAGTACCACAATTTTTCTGTGGAAATTCCAATAAAACCGTACATATCTCAATATTTTAAATCTAAAAGCAGGCTATTGTTGGTCGTTCAAATTATTGATTGTTACAGAAACTGTTTGGTACTGCTGATTTTTGTAAAATTCAAGCGAAATTTGGCTAACTTTCAAACGGTTTTATGGGCAAACAAAAATCATTAATTTTAATTCGCATTTAATCCATGCGTAAATAAGAAGCTTTAATGGATTGTTTTGGTACCGCTGGAAAGATTGATTTGCGTTTTTAACAAATCAATTTTGTTTTCATTTTTAAAATAAACCAGCAGTAGTTCAACGTTTACTCGGAAATTGCTCCTAAAACTACAACCTAAAATCAAATAATTTGTTAATTTTTGTAAAACCGTTTTCTTACTGCTGATTTTAGTGAACATCTATAGCTATACCAGTGGTACTTCGAACAATTTTCACTAGGCTCTGTGACGCTTACATCTTAAGAATGTTCAGGACTAGAGCAAAAGCACTACAAGACTTGTTACTAGCGGCTGTACAAGACTATTAGGTATTAGAAAAACTGTTTAGTACTGCTGATTTTAGTGAACATCTACAGCTATACCAGTGGTACTTCGAAAAATTTCGACTATGCTCTTTAACGCCTTACAACTTAAGAATGTTCAGGACTAGAGTAAAAGCGCTAAAAGTCTTGTTACTAGCAGTTGTACAAGACTATTAGGTATTGGAAAAACTGTTTAGTACTGCTGATTTTAGTGAACATCTACAGCTATACCAGTGGTACTTCGAAAAATTTTCACTAGGCTCTGTAACGCTTACACCTTAAGAATGTTCAAGACTAGAGCAAAAGCACTAAAAGTCTTGTTACTAGCGGCTGTACAAGACTATTTGGTATTGGAAAAACTGTTTAGTACTGCTGATTTTAATGAACATCTACAATTATACCAGTGGTACTTCGAAAAATTTCCATTACGCTCTGTAGCGCTTACACTTTAAGAATGTTCTAGACTAGAGCAAAAGCACTACAAGTCCTGTTACTAACAACTGTACAATAGTATTATCTATTGGAATGGGTGTTTAGTACTGCTGGTTTTTGTGGGTTTTTCCGTATATGTCAATTGTCCTCTAATGTTTTCCACACAAGAAATTTCTCTGACTTTAACTAACACAGCAGGATTATTGATTAACCAAGAAAACTTTGACGGATTGTTTTGGCACCACTGGAATGTAGAGTTTAGGTTCTTGTAAACTAAAATGTCTTCCTTTAGGGTTGTTTGTGGTATTCCAAAGATTCTTTAAAAGTTACGTGAAATTTCAAGTATTCCCCGGCGCATCCACCTTTCTTCAACTTTTTTTTTTCTAATTAGTTAATTGTTTTAGAATCACTGGTAAATCTAATGGGCACTCGGCTATTGCTTCAAGTGTGCTGTGTCAACACAAGTAAAACCCGTCAATGAATACTTGAAATGCTTATTATTTTTACAAAAAAAAATCATTATTTTTTTAAACAAATCGTGCCCGGCGCATCCACCATTTTTCAACTAAAAAATTACTCTTTCTCCTTTTTACCAACAAAAGGAAAAGAGGTAATTTCTACATACGTAGAAATATGTATGTGTGTATCGTCAACAAACAACATTTAAAGGAACAATAAAAGGGTCCAATTTCGTTGCGTCTCGAACAGAGGCGAAACGGACGAAAAGGCAACAAAATACTCATATATTGAATGGGAACGGCAAAAAGGGAATATTTATAGATATAGAGGGGTAAAGCTCTCTCATATTCTTTTATATTTTGTTAAGTTGGCTCTTTTGTATCGTTTTATTGACGAATAAAATCAACCCAATATGTTCGTAGATTTACCCTATTGCCCCCCCCATGCCTTCTCATCTACAATTAAGGACCTAATTATGGATTCCAGTCACAATTCTACACAATATCCACGTTCTTACACAATAATTTGTTACATTTTTTTTTAGCAAACAAATAGAGGGTAGAAAAACGTAAAAATAGTCGAATGTGGGGGATAATTTGTCAACAAAAAAAAATAAAAATGTTGAAATGTTAATAAATTCTTTGGAATTCATCCGTTTCGATGGTCCGTGACGACACACTCTTCTCATCTCACCCTCTCCAATCCTCAGACATTTTACAAGAGTGGTAATAATTCTATTTCAAGACTACAACATACCAAAACTGCCTAACTTGATATAGACGGTAATAAAGGGTGATTTAGTTGTGGCAATTTTTTACCCTTCTACTTTTCCACACAATAACCCAACTAATACAACAACAACAATAGTGGAAATCCCCCCCCAAAAAAAAACACTAACCTTAATCCATGGGAAATCCTTCAGTTTTTCAGTTGGCAAAATTTTTGGTAAAAATCACTAAACACACACACACACACACAGACACACATACATATATAGACACGATTTTTGGATAATTTCAGGAAGATTAGCACTGAAATCGATGATAACACTAGTACAGCTTCCTCGCTACTATTTTTAGGGGTTGTGGATAACGTTCGACAGTAGTGGTGGTGGTGGTGGTGGTAGTAGCAGTAGTAGGAAAATGTACAAGCGCAAAGGGGATGCTAAATTATATTTAGTTTACTTGTTACATTTATTTACTCTTTCATTTAAAAGCAAAAGGGTCGCCTTATTATTATTAGTGAACCAACTGTATATAATCTATTGACTTGTTGCTCCTTTATAAATTTTCTACAACTACAATTATTATTAATAATAATAGGGGTTGATAATAATAATAATAATAATAATAATAATAGGGTGATTGTAGTAAACTGATCCTACCACAATCTTAATTATAGTATCTTATTTCTTATTATAGGATAGTTATAGGATATCCTTATAATATTGTTGAATATTATATAAGGGTAGAATTGGGGTTGAAATGGTGGAAATTGTTATTTAATATTAATTAAATAGGAAGACGTACTTGGGGTTGTTTAGAATTTCAATATTGAAGACTTACTTGCTCATTTCTTTCAAACGAAACCATTCAACTCCAGATGGTTTCCATTTATTTCCTCTACAAGTTTGTGTGTGTGTGTGTGTGTGTGTGTGTGTGTGTGTGTGGGTGAAGATACAGTTATGGTTTTGGTACTGTTATGGACATGTCGATCGTCATCTGTTACAACGCAATATATATTTCACAGTCCTGACAGTTGTCCTAATTTTATGAATAACTTCCTCCTGGAACAACAACAACACCAACAAAAAAATGGATTTTCTCTCCGTGTACGTGTTTTAAAAGAACTTACTTGCATTAAATTGAAACACATCGCAATTAAGGCCATACCTAACATTAAATACATTGAACAAAATATAAAACTTAATTCTAATACTTCACTAACAATATCTTCACTATGTCCATAAATCTTATCACCTGGCACTAAATCACCAAAACCAATTGTACTTAATGAGATAAAACAAAAATATGATGCATCTAAAAATTCCCATTCTTCCCATTTACAAAATAATAAAGCACCACCACAGATATATCTACAATTTTTTTTTATTATACAATTAAGGGTTGATTGTAGTACTTACCCCACCATTATCATCAAACAAATCGTAACAGGTACGGTTACAGTTTGTACATCATACGAATCTTCACTAAATTCCTGACTCTCTTCAGTGTCCACAGAATTTCTGTGTTGATCCAAATCATAATTTTGTTGCTATAGAGGGATGCAAATAAAGTTTCCAACCATTTCAATCATTATTGGGGGGAAATCTTACCTCAACACTATCATCATCATCGGATTGTTCCATTGCTAATTGTCGTTGTCGGCGGCGTTCTTCACGTTTACGTGCCACATTCGGACACCAACGGCACAAACAACAATTTGCATAGATCCATTTGAATGAACGTGCCATTATATCGCCGATATTCGATAAATATAAAAGAAATAATGGCATACCGATGATAGCATAGATGATTGTTACAATTTTACCTTCTACTGTATGTGGGGAAATATTTCCGTAACCTTTTTTTTTTACAAACAAAATAAACAATTAATAAATACATATGTTTTTTTAGTAAGATTAGTTCATATAGTTGCGATACTAGCGACATCTATAGTAATTCCCGCCATAGAGATAGAGAATCGTTTCGAAACCACCTGATTGGTTGTTTCGATCGTTCCTCACTTTCTATTGGTGTTATTTTGAATTTGTGACATAACCGCAAATTTTCGGTAGATCAATCACAGTCAATTTGATTGATCATTATTTTTGAATATTGGTTAGATTGTTAGGCATGGAACAATTTATATTGTGATGGTGATAAGGAGGAGGAGGAGAGGAGGTTTGAATATTGATGAGAAGATTATGAACTTCTCCTGTCATGTTTTGTTTTCAGCTTTTTGCCCAACCTTCCTCTAATCGTGTTATTTTAAGTGCACTTTATTTTTACGTGACGACGCCAACGATGCCTATTTTCATTAAAAAAAATGTAGTAGTAACGTTTTTTGTTGCTTGTGCTCGCTTAATTGGAGAGTCTTTTTTCTATTTCTATCATCAGTTCGGTTGTTGATTGATGAAATTTGAGGACAAATTCAAGTTCTATTCAAGGTACCAAATGGCGGTAATGAAAAGAAATAGAAAGATAGACGAGCACAAAATGAAGGAGAATAGAAAAAAACAACAAATAAAAATAAAAGAAACGGAATATGTGGATGATTCGAACATTTACGGAAATTGAATGTGATTTTTCTTTCTTTATTACAAACTATTCACTATTGAAAATACAACTATTTCGATATCAAAAAAGAAAAAAATATATATATTATCAAGAATCGAATTCATGTTGATCATAATTTTCATTTTCCGATTTTTATTTCCACTTCAACATCTCCTTTATGTTTGTGTCTCTTTGTATATGTGTGTTTTTTCTTCTCTCTATTGATTTACGCTATTGTTTCATTTCGATGTTGGTTGTATCCGCTCGTAAATCGAAAATATAAAGATAAGAAGTGAAAGAAGAGATAAAGTCTCAAAACTATAGAGAACAGGTGGATTTGGGATTGTGTTGAAGCAGACTATAATTTGTAATTTATTTTAGATTATGTGCGTGTTTCTTATGACCCGGCGCATCCACCATTTTTTTCCACATCAACAAGTTCAAATGTCTATAACTAGAAAACAATAAATTTTTAAGAGTTGCGGTTTTCACTATTCGATTCCTCATGAAAACTTCTCTTAGAAACGTTAAAGTTCAAATCTTTGTAACGTTTTCTATTTAGCAGGAAGTAAGGGGAAATTCCCGGCGCATCCACCATTTCTACACTTACAAGTTTGAATGTCCATATCTATAAAACAATGAATTGTTAAGAGTTGCGGTTTTCACTATTCGATTCCTCATCAGAAACACTCTTAGAAACATTCAAGTTCAATCTTTGTAACGATTTCTATTTAAATGTTAATCGGCAAATTTCTCAAGGAAAACGTGTTATCTTGATGAAGTAGCACAGTGTTCCTTTAAATTAATCAACTACTAACAGCTATATGAAAATGTCGATTTAGACAATTCAAGCCTATCAATTATGCTCTCTTGTTAGGCATACTTATAGCTAATTTGTCGATAAACGATGAATACAACTAGGAACGAAAGATTCCCGACGCATCTACAATTTGGTGTTAACAGCTTTAAATCGTGTATATTAGTCGAATTAAAATTTGTGAAGACCGGCGGTTTTCACTGTTCAAATCTTTGTCGAAAACGCTTCCCGAGACGATTGTGCTTATTTCAATACCAACTTTTGTTTCAACACATTGATGGTGCAAACTCGCTACAAAATGTATAAAAGTAAGATGCGAAACAGTCGGATTTGTGTCGATTGTAGTGCTTTCTTTTAAGTTTCAATATAACTAGTTTATTGGCGAAGAAATAGATGCAAATTGGTAGAGAATAGGATTGCGGCACTTTGATACAAAAACATTTAATTGCCCAAATTCTAGAAAATAGGAAATCTATAAGTGTGTGGCTTGGACTAGCCGATGCTTTGTTAGGTGCTCTTCTAGGAATAGCCGAATTTTGGATTTAGTCTAAATATGATACTTGCAAGAAAGTACGCGGTAATTTTCGGCGCATCCACCATTTCTACATTTATAAGTTCAACTGTCCATATCTATAAAACAACAAATTGCTAAGAGTTGCAGTTTTCACTATTCGATTCCTCATCAAAAACACTCTCAGAAACGTTGAAGTTCAAATCTTTGAAACGATTTCTATTTAGAAGGAAGTGAGCGGAAATTCCCGGCGCATCCACCATTTCTACACATACAAGTTTAAATGTCCATATCTATAAAACAACAAATTGCTAAGAGTTGCGGTTTTCACTAGTCGATTCCTCATGAAAACTACTCTTAGGAACATTCATTTCAATCTTTGTAACAATTTCGATTTAAATGTTAATCGGCAAATATCTCAAGGAAAACGTGTTGTCTTGATGAAGTTTCCTTTAAATTAATCAACTACTAACGGCTATATGAAAATGTCAATTTAGACAATTCAAGCCTATTGAATTATGCTCTCTTGTTAGGCATACTTATAGCTAATTTCCCAATAAGCGATGAATACAAATAAGAACGGAAGATTCCCGACGCATCTAAAATTTGGTGCTAACAACTTTAAATCGTGTATATTAACCGAATTAAAATTTGTAAAGACCGGCGGTTTTCACCGTTCAAATCTTTATCGAAAACGCTTCCAGAAACGATTGTGCTTATTTTAATAATAACTTTTGTTTCGACACCACTGCAGCAGATTTAGCAGCGTAACATTCCTCTGGTAGTGCAAACTTTCTACAAGCGGTACAAAAATGAAATGCGAAACAGTTAGATTTCTGTCGATTGCATTGCCTTCTATTAATTTTCATTATAATTAATTGACTGGCGAAGAAATTAGCAGCGAGTTCAACACTAAACCATTTAATTGCCCAAATAGGAATTCTATAAGTTTGTAATTTACACTAACCGATATTTTGTTTGATACACTTCTAGGAATAGCAATTTTAGTTTTTATTGTGAATATGATACAAGGATGTTAACGTAAATTCCCAACACATCCACCACATCTCCACTTACAAGTTGAAATGTTCATATCTCTACAACTACAAATCGTAGAGATTTGCAATTGTTATTGTTCGATTCCGCATGAAAAATGCTCTAAGAAACCTTTAAGTTTATCTTTGGAACGTTGTTTATTTGAGTGTAAATCCAATGTTTGTATAGGAAACGTTTTGTTCATGTCACACAATATCTTTAAACACTCTAATCAACGATAAATGGCTGTATATTGATGTAGATTTAAACAATTCAAGTCTACTTCTATTAAGTGTTCTTACCGGTTAATTTGTCGATAAGCGATTACAACAAAACAAAGAAGATTCCCGGCGCATCCACCATTCTTACGCCGATAACTTTAAATCTAAATATTTAGAAAATTAGAAAATGTAGAAACTTATAGTTTTCACTATTCGATTCTTGATAAAATACACTGTTAGAGACAATTAAATTTTTGTTTATAACAACTTTTGTTTCGTCACAATTCGAATTTCTTCTATTAGGGATTTAACCAGAAATATTCTGGGTGGATGCTGTAAACTTTCTTTAAGAATTATTCAATTACTTTAAGTTGTATAGAGGGATAAAATGTGGAAAATTTTTAAGTTTTGCCGATTGAACACTTTCTACAATATTCCATTATAACTAATTTATCAGCATGGAAATTGGTTGGAAAAGATTATTTCTGGAAATATCTACCATTTTGATACGAACACATTTAATCACTCATATCGTTAAAAATATGAATTGTAAGAACTTTTAGTTGGTATTGTACGTTTTGTTATTGAAATCGCTTCAAAATAGCAATTAAATTGTTTTTGAATAGTCGTTTTGATTCCGGCATAAATGGGATTTTCTAGCAACAGTACTTGTCCAACTAATAATAGCAATATAGATGTGTAGATTCAAACAAATGCAAATCCACTATTTCTTAGATATTTATTTCTGTTAGTCATTCTTTTGGTGAATTTGTCAATAGGGTTGTACATGTAAATAAGGAAGATCTCAGACGCAATCCTACATTTGCGCTAACAAGCTCCAAACGTTACACCTTCAAAACTATAACAAGTCCTAAGAATTGACGATCGATTCTTCGTTAAATGCACTTTTAACAACAATGACGTTTGTGTTTATAACGATTTCAATACAAATTGTTTTTTTCGTATGGAAGACTCAATAGAAGTATTACGCTGACGTTACAATTTTTTTTTTTTCATTTTAAAGATTATTTACTTGCTGAAACCTGAAACTGAAACAGTTGAAAGTTGAACAATTACACTATCTATTAACTTCTATTATAATTAACTTATCAACAAAGAAATGAATGTAAATTAATGTAAAAGTTGCCCTGAGGCTTATCTGCCATTACTAACTAAACTAACACATTTAATTTCTAGCGTATCTTTAAAGTTTAAAATAACCATAGAAATTTTGCGATTTATACACACAGAATACGATTCCTTTTGTAAAACTTTAGTAAAAACAATTGAATTTCATCTCTTCAACAGTTAATTTTTGTTTGTGTACATATAAATACGAATTGTCTAAAAGTATATTTGTTAGAGAGAGCTTGTTGACTAATGCTATTTTACTTCCTTATAGAGTCTTACATTCATTAAGGATTGTCTAAAAATGTAGCTTTCGAGTTGTCCAATTAAGACTTAAAGTCAGTTTTGATACAGAATTGTTATTAACAAGACAAATTGAAATTAAATAAGGAAGAGTTTTACGGAGCGGCGCATCCACCATTTCTAAACAATAGGATTTAAATGTTAATATCTTCACAATTAAAGGTCGTAGAGATTTAGGGTTTTCAGCATCTGATTCCTCATTAAAATCAGAATTAGGAACAGTTACGTCGACGTTTTTTCTAATTCTTGTTTTTTGGGTATACAAGTTTATGTTTGTGATGGTGATTTTTGTTTAAAATCATTCATCAAAATGTAACTGTGGTCATCTAAAATTTGACAAACACTCAAACATTGTGAAATGAGGTCATTTGTTACGTTTCAATGTACCAAATGTGTCGTTTGAATTTGTATTATTTGTAAGAAGGTAGTCTCTCCTGGCGCATCCACCATTTTTTTTAAATAAACACACTCAAATATGAATATTTGTTAAACTGAAAATTGTAAAGATCAACACTTTTCATTAACGAATTCCCAACAGTAACAGGTCTTCCACAAAACGTTTGGTTTACCATCCCATTAGGTTTTCTATTGTGGCGGAAATACGAATTCCTCAAACACATTTCTGATGCAGCAGGCAGTTAATTTGTTTTTATTTCGAAATCATTCATTTATCAAAGGCAATCAACAAAAGTATTCCCAACGGTATCTGTTAGTTGAATAGTTAAGCTTTTGTATTAAATGCTAACATGCCGGATTTGTTGATAAAACAACAAATGTAGAGCTGTACCTGAAAGTCCATGCCAGTGCATCATCCACCGTTTATGCGCCAACAACTTTAAATAACTATTTCTATAAAATTACGAATTGTACAATATTCTAGTATTCACTGTTTGATTCACGATGAAAGACTCTTTATAAACATATTAGAATTATGTTTTGAATAAATTCGAGTTAAATATAAATGAGTTTTATTCAAATAGTTTGGTCTAATTGAGAAACCTTTCAGATGTGCACAAAATTTCGTACATTGAAATTATTCAGTTATTAAGAATTTTATAAGAACTTCGTGTCTCAAGTATCTAAAAGTCGAACAATTATATTTTCTATTAAGTTTTATTGTTGTTAACTTGTCGACAAAGAAATTAAATGCAAATTAATCAGACGTATTCTCTTCAGACACTTTCACCACTTTTACGCAAACAACTTTAACTTTTTATTATGCTGAAAAACAAAAAATCCACCAAAGAATTCATGATTTTCACTGCTAAATTGATTGTGAAAAACTTTTATAGAACAATTTCAACTTAACGGGATAGCGATTTGTATTTTGCCAAACATCAGCAGAGCTGCAATGGTGCTGCAAGTTGTCATTTGAAATCGTCTATTTACTGAAAAGTTAGCAAGAAATATCATTTCAAATAGATGAAAATTGAATAATTAGACTCCATCGAGGGTAGCTGTGCTAAATGTTTGCTAATATTTGCTTAATTTGCATTATTTGCATGGATCTAGAGTATGAAACTTTAATTTTTAGGAAATCAAAAGAAATTCAAATTATTCAACAAATATTCAACAAATTCGCTGTAAGTTTACTGTAGAAACGATAATCAAGTGTATCCCTCCATCGATAACAAGAAAAAACGACTATTTCTAGCGTTATCGAGGAATTTTCTAGCGTATGGTTGCAATTGCTCCAAACGCCAATATCGACAAAACTAGAAACGCTAGAGATCTACGACTTCTAATATCTGATTCCTTATACTCAAATCAGCTAGACAACAGTTGCTTTTACGTATGTTGCAACTTTGCTTGTGACAGAAATCGAAATTGCTCTAAAACCCCTCTAGTCAAAACTGTTACTTCATTTAAAAGCATCAATTTAAGGAAGATTACTTCAGGTATCTGAAACGTACCGCTACAAGCTTGCTTATTGGTTGTTATCTTGTGAGACTTGATAACAAAAACAACTGCTAACTAGTTATACAGGCAATCGCCGTACATTATTTCGGTCAATACAAACTAGACTTGATTTGTGTCGAATTATGCCCAAAAGTCGTCCTCATTATGGTAGTTTCGAACAATTTTAACGGATCAGAGCAGAAATTTATCCAGATTCGTCTAATATTCAGCGACTATTCATAGATTTGTTTAAAAAAAAAAACTCCCGGCGCATCCACCATTTAGCATCAACAATTTTAAATATTCATAACATCAAAATCGTTTGATTCTACATGACAAGCTTATCTAGGGATGAAGTTTTATACATCTGAAAGTTCAATAAATACGTTTTCTGATAGATTTGATTATAGGTGATCTGTCAACAAGGTAATAAATCGAAATTAATTAGAAAAATTCCCCGGCGCATCCACCATTTCACAAACAAACAAACAAAACAATGAATTGTACATAATATCAATTTATTCTTTAATAAAATTTGCATCATAATCCACTCTAATTTCACTACTTATTTGTTTCGTGAAACTCTCTCATAAATCTTCATTATTTTACGTGAATTGTCCTAGCCTCAAGCTTTATTATAGAAGTTTCATCAAAATTATTTCACAGATTTTATGACTGAAAACACACACTTTTGATTGGAAAATGAACATGAACTACACCCCCCACATCAAAAAGATTGAAATTTCTATAGAAAAAAAGAAGTAGATTCAATCAAAAAATGAAAAATTGACATCAAAAATAACACAAACTTGAAAAGACTGGTAAATCTGATAAGCCGATTTCGGCAAAAATTTGATGGAATTTTATCAATAGACTTTGTGATACTTTCAGTTGTTTCACGATATTAAAACGTTTTAGCAAAGATAGATGTGATTTAATAAAAAAAACGAAAATTCGCCAGGCGCATCACCATTTTTCAACAGTAAAATATCGAATTTATTGCATTTTTAAAGTTGAACACATTCGTATGATTTATAGCACATTTATCAATCGATTTTTACTAGATTTCCTCAAGAATAGAAAAAAAAACACAACCAAAATACGGAGATAAACTTTATCGAATTCGGACGATAATCATGTAAAAAATTGAGCTACCTTTAATCATCGAAACCGCCATTTATAACCTATAAATTAGGCATTTTCTACTGTCACAAAAAGCCTTATTTGCGTGACTAAATTGCTTACTTTTAATTAACTATTAATTCTGGAAGGAGTTCAGGTTGACGCTTCATATAGTTGATTGTTGATGAAGGGCACCAATTCTGGTCTATGGAGATTTTCTCCCAAGGCATGTGTGCCTCAAATGCTCCGACAGCCGTCATTTACTTACAAACAAAATCTTCATTCATTAGAGAAGAGGATTTTATTCCATTGATAATCCCAGGACCATCGTTTTGGACACCATGCAAGCGCCAGTTTGCGCGGTATACCGTTACCATTGGATTCTTGCGGACAGGGGCTCTCCTTCAATCCACAGCAATCGACCTAGTTGTCCGAAATTTATCTCTTGTAGTCATGAGGCAAGTAGTCGCCATGGCCAATAAACCTGTTCTAAGTGTCTAATCTGGGGAAAGTAGCACGAAGTTTAGTAATGATCGGTGATAGAGACGCCCATAAAGGGTCCTTGACTTGAGATTTTTCTAGGGTCAAGGGAAACCAAGCCAAAAAGTGTACAACGGGAGAGAATCAGCGACCCTTCAAAGTTGGAAAAATTAATTCCATTAAAACTGTTCTTAGTGTCTACGATAACAGGGAATTTAGGGAAAGTAGCACGAAGTCCAGTAATAACCGGCCGTGCCCACGACCTGCGACTCCTCTAGGGGCAAGGGAAACCAAGCTGAAAAGGTTACAACGGAAGAAACGTAGCAACCCCTGAAATTGGAAAAGGAGATCATGCTTACCATCACTGTGATCCAATAAAATCGTATATAACCTCCCATTCCAGTCAATCTGAGGAAAGGAACGTTATGCTCAGTAATGATGATGGTAGTGATGTCTCGTGAAAGCCCACGACCTGTCACTCTGCTAAGCGTAAAAGGAACCTTGAAAATAGGAAGACTATGATTTGGGGAAACACTAACGGGATTAACGTCCAACATCACTTCATCATGGGTAAGGAACGTAAGGGGCACGTACCCGAGCCGAGTCCTGCCGGATTCAAATGAAACTGGTAGTATGGGAACCGGAATTGCCCGATTGCGATTGGACTCGTGCTGGCAGTGGTTGAAACTCCGTGCGCAGTAGAGATGCGTGAGCAGACGTACCTGAACGGGTGAGCTCGAAGGCTAGCCTGAATCGGCCGACGCTCTATCAAAGTGCTCATGGTAAATCATGGGTTATGTCTAGTAACACTAATCGGGTGCTCCCTATCCCACTTCAAAGTCAAAAGCCGAAAAAGGAAAGTTTGTCAATTTACCGTTGATGTCGTAGCTTATAAAAAAAAGAAAGAAAAAAACAGCGCGATAAATTAAATTTTCCCGCTTAATTACTTTTGAAATCAAAAAATAACCAAATTATGCATCTAAATGGTTGGTAATATTTCAAATTTAATTACCGCACTTTTTATGAACACAAAAAAATGAATAAAACAAAAACAGAAATACAAATATAGCGAGATAGAAAGAGAGAAAGAGAGAGACAAACAGACAATTAAGCTCTAATGAGTTAAGTCATACTGAAAAATACAACAAACTCGTATAAATTAGTCGGAATAAATAACCCTGCACAAAAAAAAAGAGGAGTGAAAAACGAAATACACACACAACAATAATAATAATAATAGTAATAAAAGGGGTAATTTATATCATTTACACCCTCACATAAAATGCGAATATAAAAGAGAGAAAGATATTGAAATGAACGTATGTATGTGGATGTGTGTGTGTGTGTGTGTGCGTGTGTGTGTGTGTGAGATGAAAATTTCCAGTCAACATTACCAACACTTTATGAATAAATTCTGTTGGATATTGTCGCTTTTGTAACACTAATGGATTTCATTAAAACTTTAATCATAATAATAGTTTTTGTATGTATGTAATTAAAATATGAGCTACATATAGACGAAATTAAAAACTAACCTTTGAATAATCAGGAGCATTATGTAACCTTTCAACTCAAAAAAGATATAATCGTAAGAAAGTACGATAAGTGGAATCATTACGTTGAATTTTAATCGAATCCATGGATACAGAACAAAGAAACACTCTCTCGATAGAGAAAAAATAAGTGTTAGTGTAGTGTAGTGTAGTGTAGTGTAGTGTAATAGTGTTGGTGTATTTGGAGTAATTTAACGCGTACCACCAAACAAGAGGGAAAGTAGAAGAATCCCCTCGTTAAGTTCTATTATAGAAACTTCAGACGAAATTTTCGTGTTAACCGTAACACCCTTCATTATAATTTCTTGTTTGCGATGGTCATCGTTAGTGCAATATTAGGATCGAATACAAATCCATTTTAGAAATTGTCTTTGTTGATGGGAAATATGCAAAATAACCAACTATTTGTTAGTTTTACTAGTTTGCTCAAATTATAAATAAGCCTCCACTTCCTTAAGCTCGACTTAATCCAATTTTGTAGAAACAAAGAATATTACTATACAAATTAGAACAACTACTAGTCTGCAAATCAGAAAAACGGATACTCGTTGCGTGTATTTGTCGTTTACTTTAAACCATAGATAACGCTTAACAAATAATAGTGATAACAGAACAAAGAAAGTGTATTAATGATTCTAAAAACGTAGCATTAGTGTGTTTGGTAGAAAATAACGTGCAACGCAGGATGGGCGCGCGAGAGACTAAAAGAATCCCTCGTTAAGCTCTATTATAGAAACTTCAACTGAAATTTTCGTGTTAACACACCCTTCATTATATTTCTTGTTTCCCCATGGTCATCGTTAACAATATTAAGATCAAATACTGTTTTTTTTTGTTGATAATAATAACCAACCGTAAATTTATTGGGAAATATTCGTTAGTTTTACTATTCGCTCAAATTATAAATAAGTCTATTTCATCTCTACTTCCTTGAGCTCGACTTAAAATAATTTGATAACTCAAATATGGACAATGATCAAGATCTGTCTTTCATAGAGATGGAAAACAAACAAAATTTACGATTGTATACACGCAAACTCCTTTACTAGTAAGTTACTGTAAACATAAGAAAGACAACTAGTCTGTAAATCCGAAAAACCGATATTTGTTGCGTGTTTCTTTCATTTGTCGTTTCAATTAGACGAAAAAGTGGTGTGCCGATTCAAATACTGTATGTACAATGCACTAAAAGCATAGATAACACTTAAGTATAGTAAAGATAACAAACACTTGATATTAGTCTAGTGTTGAATTGTAGTGTTAGTGCAAGGATCAAGTAATATCATACAAAAGCGCAGTGTTAGTGTTGTGTAATGTGTTGTGTAATGAGTTTGTGTCAAAACAAAAAAACACCTTACAAAGTGGTTATAAAGGGGCAATGTTAGTGTGGTGTAGTGTAGTGTAGTCTACTGTAGTGTAGTCTAGTGTAGTGTAGTCTACTGTAGTGTAGTCTAGTATAGTGTAGTCTAGTGTAGAGTACTGTAGTGTAGTCTACTGTAGTCTAGTGTAGAGTACTGTAGTGTAGTCTAGTGTAGTGCAGTGTAGTCTATTGTAGTCTAGTGTAGTTTAGTGTAGTCTAGTGTAGTCTAGTGTAGTTCAGTGTAGTTCATTGTAGTCTAGTGTAGTCTAGTGTAGAATACTGTAGTGTAGTCTAGTGTAGAGTACTGAAGTATAGTCTAGTGTAGAGTACCGTAATGTAGTCTAGTGTAGTGCAGTGTAGTCTAGTGTAGTGTAGTCTAGTGTAGTCTAGTGTAGTGTAGTCTAGTGTAGTGTAGTCTAGTGTAGTCTAGTGTAGTTCATTGTAGTCTAGTGTAGAGTACTGTAGTGTAGTCTAGTGTAGAGTACTGAAGTATAGTCTAGTGTAGTTCAGTATAGTCTAGTGTAGAGTACCGTAATGTAGTCTAGTGTAGTGCAGTGTAGTCTAGTGTAGTGTAGTCTAGTGTAGTGTAGTCTAGTGTAGTGTAGCGTGGTGTAGTGTAGTGTAGTGTAGTGTAGTGTAGTGTAGTGTAGTGTAGTGTAGTGTAGCGAAGTGTAGTAGCGTAGAATTTGTGTCAAAACAAAGAAACACTTTAAAAAGTATATTAGTGGTTAGTGGTTATAAAGGTGCTGTGCTAGTGTAGTGTAGTGTAGGGCAGTGTAGTGTAGTGTAGCGTAGTGGGGTAGAATTTGTGTCACAACAAAGAAACACCTTACTAATTGTAAGTGTATTAGTGATTCTAAAGGCGTAGTGTTACTGTAGTGTACTGTAGTAGTGTTAGTGTCTTTTGATTAATTTACCACTTAATCTAAATCAAAGAAGAGCAGAAGAATTACTCGTTAAGCTCAAAATTTCGTTTCAACACCCTTCATTATATTTTGTTGATGGAAATGTACATACAATAACTGTAAATTATGAAATATTCCTATCCTTATCCTCAATGTCGACCTAACGTATTCAAAATTTCTAATTTAATAAAGAGGAATAAGGGACAAAATTTCAAGAATATATACGGTGTGCTTTTATTATAATATGTTAGTGTAAAAATACGAAAAACTACTAGGCTGCAAATTCGAAAAACTACTAGTCTACAAATTAGAAAAACAACTAGGCTGCAAATACGAAAAACTACTAGTCTGCAAATATGAAAAACTGATATTTGTTACATGGTTTAAAAATCGATAAAATTATAAATAATTACTTACCAATTGTAGTGATAACAGTTAATGAATAAAGGAATGCACCAGCAAAACTCCATTTTGTTGAATAATCTTCATCAGCACCATCATAACCATTTAATATATATTTAACCATATCATTTTGATATAAAAATAATTCATTTATAATAACATTTTTATAATCATTTTCAATAAATGGATTCATATCAATTGTTATATTCCATAATTTATTTATTAATAAATTTCTAGTTATATTTACTTCATTAACAATTTTCATATGATAATTTTTTTCAATATAACGAAATATAAATGCACCAGCTACTGTATAACTAACAACTAAACCAATTATACCAATATTACTAAATAAAAATGCAATAAATTGACGAAATAAATCTTTGCATTTTTTTGTTAATGGTTTATCAATACGTCGACGACGTACAGAACGTTTACGTTCCATCTTTTAAACAACAAACTAGTAATAATAATTAATTCATAGTTGGTAATACTATGATGACATCATCATCATCTAAATTCAGTTGGTAACATTGTCTGGAAATACCCTGAAACGAAAATAATCAAAATGAATCGTTATTATTATTATTATTATTATTATTATCAAGTCAGTCCACATAGTGGAAATAAAACAATATTTCTCTATGAAATAGAATTGATCTTGTTAGTTCGGTTGTTCAAATAAAACTCCCTAGGGTTAAATTTAACTGTTTTTTCTTTGGGTACGAGTGTAGAGATAAAGGAATAGAAAAGGTTACTACTATATCTACACACATGCAGTGGACTAACAAGGTTTTTAACAGTTTTGACAGGTTATATTTCAAACAAAATACATTATATTTTTGTACAATTCAGATCAAGCAGGCTGTTTGTATTAATAGAAATCTAGTAATTTTTGGTATTGATCGGTTGGTATTTGTTTAAAATTTGACAGATATCGAGATTAATTATTATCACCACTAGATGGCGCTTTTATGTAAATTAATAATTTTTCGTAGTTAATTAATAATCAACTTTATCTCTTCTTGTTTTCATTTTTTTTATTATTATTATTATTATTATTATTATTATTATTATTATTCAAACATTGTCTGTTGGTGTGTGATAAGAAAAATCGATACTTTCACCCGCTACCATTAAAATTTTCTAATTATCGGCGCGGGGGAAAAACTTGCGATCGTGGTTAGTGCAGGATTTGGGGGGATGATAAAACGACGTATGTCCATCTACTTTTGATTTGTTTCATATGAACATAACAAAAAAAAAAGTTGACAGTTTACAAAACAAATGAAAATGGCGATATGTCAAGAAAATAACCTCATTTTTTTTTTGGTTGTCAACTATATATGAAACACACTTGATTATCTGTCATTTTATGAAAAAATCCCAACAATTCTACCACCATCATAAAATTAAATATCACTATATTTGATGATACATCCCTTATCTTTATTACATAAATATTTGAATTAACTATAGATATTTTAAAAGTATAAAGTATTGTTATCTCTTTTTTATATTCTAGTAACGTATCAATCTATCTTTGTCTTTCGTGTAAATATTGACATTGAGTATAGTTTCTAGAATTCTATCAATTCTACCAACTATTTGCCAAATCAATCATCTCTTACTTTTCTGATAAGAACCGATAAGTCTGTCTTTATTATTTAGGGATTATGCGAGAGTTGGCAATTGTTTAGAATAGAATGGGTTTTTTTTATTTATAGAATTATGTCAGTGCTGCCACTAGTAGAAAATTAAAAAATCATCATCCTTTTCTTTCGTGATAATAAGGCATAAGTTGATCTTTATCTTGGCATTAATACCAATATTATAAAATTAAAAATTACTATTTTTAGGGTAATTTATGAAAATACTACCAATATTAGAAATTAAAAAGTCACTGTTGGATGTCAACTCTTTCTCACTCTATCTCTCTCTCTCTCTACCCCCTACTCTCTATTATTATAACACAACGAAGGTCATCTTTGTCACTAAAATTTTCCATGTTTTATTTCTATTCTATCAATCAATTCTACCACTATTAAAAAAATAATATTACTATTTAAAAACATAAAGTTACTAATCTATCATCTTTCTCTATTATATCAGGAAAGTATAATTTCATCTTTGTTATTCAAATGCAAAATTAGGTAGAACAAATGTTTAGGGTATTTTACAAAATTTAATCAATACTACCAATATTACAAAATTAAAATCACTATACAACTATAGTTGTCTCACTCTTTTACCATAGTGCAAAACATAAGTCTATCTCTATCGTTACGATTGTAATGTTACATATCGTATTTTACAATAAATCAATACTACCATCATTAAAAAGTTAAAATTACTATTTGAAAACAATAAATTTCTATTTTAAAACAATCATTATTGCAGAGTTTTTTCAACTTAAAACAATCGTATTATTACCGGATTTCTAAATAAATAAATCGAACGATCTAATTACACAATCCATGGGGCGGGGGTAGTGAAGTGAGGAGGCGAGAAAACAAATAGTAGAGAAGAACACAAAATAATACAGGACCGTATAGAAGGAAATTTTATAAATAGAATTTTCGAATTAGTAAATGATTTAAAAATAAACTCTTCGGTTTGTTTTTTTTTTGTTGTTGTTGTTGTCTTTCATCAGCTATGGTTCTAATTTTATGTGTTATTGGAATGAAACTCACCTTGTTCGTTATAAGCGGATTTTATTAAATAATCACCACCACTACTACCGCCACATTTTTGTTAAACATTACTCTTATTACAGTTGTACGGTTATAATGAAGATAAAAACAAATAAATTTAATTAATGTCGAAATTAACAAAGTTAACGTTTTTTTTTTTTTTGGTTTTTTTTTTAACTGTCTACACAGGTTGTCTTGTTAATGTTTGATTTTAATTAGAATTTTTGTTGATTTCTCATTAACAACTTTATTTCTTCTATTATTTTTTTTTTATTTTTTTTTTCTTGCAATCACTATTATCACAGTAATTATTTTAATTTAATTTAATTTAATTGGTGAATATAGTGAGGAAATAGAATTTGTTTAAAACACTATAAGGTGTCTGGTGTTCAACTGAAA
>JAZBGY010000761.1:0-41043 GCA_037414755.1 Lydus trimaculatus | reverse complement strand
TCAGGTAAACACTAGTGGTCATTACTCATATGTTTAAATTACCATTTAATCAAATTAAAATCAACACCTTTAATTTTAAACGATGTATGTTTGAATATTAAATAATTTTCAAACGTGTCTAGAGATGCAATGTTCTCTCGTGTACCAGACAAAAGATTAATTAATTCCCAGATGGTTTTGTGTAAAATTCATATAAAAGTATGTTTCTTTTTTTTGTATTTTACAAATTTGTAATACTTCATCAAAACTTTTACAGAATTTTATAAGATTTTATGTAATTCTCTAATCAACTACTTCGTTTGTTTTGATCACTTTTAAGTTACTAATAGAAAATGCTTGAAATTCCAAGTTGATAAGATCAAAATCGAATTTTATGTAAAGTAAGTTCATAAAGCAATGAAACTGATTTGATTATTCTGTTCACGATTCGTTGGTTTTACCACTAAGGGCTAATAAAGTAATTATTAGAAGAGAGAGATTCATGCTGATATCTAATAGTGCGGATTACAGAATTGTTAAATGCGTCCATCATTTGAGAACTGTTCATATTTTTTATTGTGCGTTTGATAAATTTAAAAGATTAGCTAACGTAACCAAATTAAGTGACAATAAATTTCGTAACAAAGGTTTTGATGTTGAATGCGAAAAGGGTCAATCTTTCGCAAAACAGCTAGTTTCTTCATCAAAATCTCGGACATGACACAGTGACAGTATTTCATCATTTCCATCAACTCTTTTGTTACTGAACCTATTGTAATGTAGTCTTATTATTTTAACCAATCTCTTAAGTCACTCGACACACTATACTGCAAGCCTACAGTCACAGTCAAAACAATACGAGGATTTTCTTTTGATCCTATTTGACATACGTATTCTCAATAAAGGACAGTCGTTGTATTTAAGGGTTGTGTATGATTATTCATTTATGCTATCCTGTGCAATTGTTAGACATTTTCGTGCTTCATAGATAAACAGGGGAGCTACTAGCTGATACGAAGTTGCATCCCCTATGGATTATGAACTGGATAACGTTCATTTTAAGGCAATAATTTTTAAATACGCATTTTATAGCAGTTACCTGTAATCTGTAGTTTGTTAAAGGGCGACATCTGTTTGTCATAAGCAAGCATAGATCCTAAGCAGCGTGTTATAAGTTAGAAGAATCTGTAGAAAGAGGTTCCACACTTTGTTATAAGTTTGAATTTTACTGTTTATCAATAGATGCCACTTTTGAGAGTGCATATGGTGCCTGAAAAGCTGAATATTTACA
This sequence comes from Lydus trimaculatus, assembly GCA_037414755.1. Classification (NCBI taxonomy): domain Eukaryota; kingdom Metazoa; phylum Arthropoda; class Insecta; order Coleoptera; family Meloidae; genus Lydus; species Lydus trimaculatus. Next base: position 39,773 of record JAZBGY010000761.1, on the reverse strand, counting down.
AAATCGATATACTTATTGAAAATGTTTTCCACCAAGTACTTTTGGAAATTCAAATGTATTTACAGTGATTCAAATAAAGCCTTTCAGGAACTTTAAATGCAAACCTAGAAGAATTTTTCAGTCGAAATGCAACATTGTTTATATCACTTTATGTCCAAGTAGATGGACAAAAGTGATCAAACTTTCCTAAAGAGAGGTTCTTTGCACTGAAGAACAATTTACATATTGAACAAAAACAAAATATTTCCTTTATTCACACAATCTTAATCATAATAATAAAGAACCTGTTGTTTCTAAACAAACACTTAGAAAAGGGAAGACATTGTATTATTGTCAGAGTAAATGTTTAATTAAACATCACGCACTTGAAATAGTTGGATTAGATGTCCTTTTCGATTAGAATCAAGGAAACTTCTAGACCTTAATCAATAAATTACCTAATTTTTCTAAACAGTTAGCAACTTACAGTGAAAGATTTTCTCAATTAATATTTAATTTAAAATTGGTTTTAATGGAAGAATCCCTCAATAAAAATCAATGCACTTATAGGAAAACAAGTTTGTTTCAAGGATAGTTTATATATTTTGTGTTTATTAGAACAAAATTGAGGTTCAAGGTGGACATTTAACACCTAAATGCAATTTAGGGAAAAAAACTCTTACTTATAATTACGCATTTCTGTTTGTTCGACTGATCTAATTAGGAATTTAATTAACAATTTTCCCTATACGAATTGTTCTCCCTATTTTGGTTCACATGAAAAATAAAGTATAGTAATCCCTCAGTGACAACAAATACGTTCGCTTATCAAACTCTACCAACCGTTGGTTCATTTTCATGTTCACTTGATGGTTGATCAGTCCAATTTCTCTACCACTAAACTGTATGAAACTATCAATAAGTCATTGAGAGATGACTATACACTTTATTTTTGTTTGTCAACAAAAAAGAGACCAATTATCGAGTTTCTATGGTAGCTAATAATCAAATACAAACAAAGGAAAAGAATTTACGTTCACTTCAATTAGGTCTAAAGGTATGTTAAGAGGAGTAATGCGTTGATTGCAATTAATAAACTAATGATGTTACTGAATCTCTCTTTTTACTATAAAAATTGTTTGCTTTGTGATTCAAAATGGGGGAGTATGAAATATTACGTCATACTTTCGAAAATGTTGTACTCCTATTTAAATTAAAATACCACAGGTCTAGATTTGGGGAAAACATCATAATGAATGCGTTTTAGAGCAACTCTAATTACCACGAATTTTAATCTTTTATATACATGTATTCATCTCGAATAGAACACTGAAAGATTCAGAAAAGGATTTGAATCATTAAACGATTACATCACTTCTTAATTTACTGTTGCATGATTTGTTTTACAGAAATCAACATTTTTCTTTTGCAGAATTATGATTATGATTAACTGTAATAGCCCTAATGAGCGAATTATCCAGTTTAATGTTAATTAAGAACGAAAAGTCATCCACCAATTGTGGTGTTAAATTTAAACCATAAAAACCAACCCATCTAATTTTATTGCACCAAAAAAAGAACAACTTTTAAGTAATTTAAACAAATATCTATCGCTTTAAGGAAAATACCTGAAAAAAATTCCATTATTAATAATTTTTTTTTTTTTTTTTGATTAATAATTATAATTGTCATTGTGACCTTTCCCAAAATTGAAATTATGGAAACTTTGCTCGTTTAACAATAGGTAAGAATCTGTTTAAAAAATTTTCCAAACACGAAGTTTTCCTTGATACGTAAAAGTTACGTGGGTTAGTTCATTAACGGTCTTTTCTACATTTTTGAACATTTGAAATCATCAGTATTGTCTCAAATTGAGAAAGTGGACTATTGTGAAAGATTCGTTTGATTTTAAATCCTTTTCCTTTAACACTAAATAGAATTGTAAAACTATTTGCTAATGTTCCCAATTTTGTAAGTGTATTATTAATCCATATAACAAGTAAGTACAGACAATTATTATTGTATATGGGAAGTTGGGGGGACGGATTTTCACCCCAAAAAGCAAACGCTGACATCAATACACACCGTACCATTAAACTAACGAGCGGAACACTTCAATGTAATGTATTGTTTAATGAATATACAGTACACGTCTGTTTAACAATATTCGCAGCATATACTTGCCATACTTACCATTTATAGAGTTTTTGAAATGTCGGTTGAAGAGGACACAAATTTTGATCTTTGGCTAAGAAAAAGGTTAGATGATCTAAAAGTCGATTAAACAGTTCTCTACTAAGAAACGTAAGCGCTTAGAAATCCCCCGAAATTCGAAATTAAATTGAAATGAATAATTTTTTGTGAATATCCTGATTGATACTTTTTCAGTGACAGATCTACCCTCTTTTGGGGCCTGAAGCTAATAATGCTTCTGAGCCTCTAAGCTAAAGACAATAACCATTAATTGCATGAACCCTTTATAGTAGAAGCTCGTTTAACCGACTATTACGAGTACAAGCATTTGTCGAGTGCAAACTCAAAGTATTTGGAAAAATTGCAAACTTTTTTTAAAGCCAAATAAAATATTTTGGTACCAAAACTTCACTTTAAGTTGAAAATTACATTCCTGATATTATCGAATTTTTGAAAATTTTATCGCAAATAATTTCAAAACTTATGTCGATTTACTAACAACTTTCTGTTGTTGTATGATTAAAAAGATAAAACAACAAAAACAAGAATCGTAAGTTTTAATTAACAAATTCCTCTTTAATGATTTTCCCATGTCATTAGCAATAATGAACAAATAATAATACTTTAATTAAAGACTCTTCCCTACAATAATTGTAATGGTACCGCATCGAGGTGTCAGTGAAAGTACTTACAGTTATCAAAAAATCGTCAATCATTGATTGAAAGTACAAATCACACGCTCTAACTGGCTGCTGCAACTCGCAGAGTACCATCTCGACCCGCTTCCTATAGTTATGAAATACAATGCTTGCTTGCCTAAAGATTCCACACAATAGGATCGGTCTTTCCTGACAGTTCGTTCGACAGAGGTGGCCATAGTGTGTTAACTCGACAAATACATTCGTGAGGTGGAGCCTACACATATTCCCATCTCATTTCACCACTGCGCCTGCAAGTACGTTATCCATCCTACTCTGTACCCCCTTTCCCCACGTCGAAGTGTATTAGAGCGTGAAACAGCTATAGTAGGAAGGTTATTCTGTAATTCTACTAGAAATATGTAGATTAAAGAGGTTTCCTAGTTGAACCACTGAAAAATTCAAAATAACTTGTTATGTACGTAATGATAACTAGTTCTTTATCAAGTAAATATATCAACAATCTAAACAACCTTGACTTTCTTCCATCCCTTCTATATTGTTGTAAATTACAGAAAAATTATTTTTGCAACATGTTTTATTACTTGTGAAAACTTGAAAAATGTAATAAATAAAATTATAATTACACCGAGTCTTGTTGTCACAGACAACATTTATTTTAATAACAATAATCCCTAGAAGGAAGCCTTGATTTTAGATCGTTATTTTTTTCCAAAAATTATTACTCAAATCTAAATTGTTATTGTTTTTATGACAAAACAAAAACAAAAAATGAGATCTAGATGAATCTGAAGAAGTCAATTTATTATTTATTGTCTAGTGAATGTAACTAATAAGATCTTATGCAAGCAAAAGTAACGATGTGGAAATATCAACAACAAGCAAAATCTAAACATTGACTTATTCTAAGAGTCAGTAGCTTGTGGCATGGTTGGAAAAGTAGTGTTTCATTTTAAAGCAATAACAATGTAAAAATTCTACAATTGGTAAGTTCTTTTTTATGTGGAAATTGCCATAAAATCTATTTGAAAACAAAAATTGTTATTTTCCATTAATTTTGGCTTCTTAAACAAGTTTGTAGTATACAATTAACAACAAAAATATACGTATAATAATAAATAGAAATATTTCGTATGACGTCAATTAAAATTTATTTAATGTAATCAAAAGAAACGGTAACGATTTTTATTTCAGAGTGTTTATAGCTTCTTCAGGAGTTATACTGTTGCAGGTCAGTCAGTGTATTTTTCACTTTCAAATTGAATAAAAAGTGGAATGATCAATTAATTGAGTAAGTTTTCCCAATTTATAAATTAAAAGGCCCAGAAGCAACAAGATTTCAATGTGTTACAAAAAAACAAGAAAAAAAAACAGCTTATAATGTCAAACTAGCAAACGATTTTTTGAATATTTTCATAATTATATTTAAATTACCCATTCTTTTGAATAGAATAAAATACCAATTAATTCGACTCCATTTGGTTGATATTTCGTAAGAATAAATTGCTGTAAAAAATTATTTACGTAGGATAAAAGAAAATCCATGCAAACAATTGATTTAAAACGAAAAAAAAAACTCATAAAATCAATTGATTCGATTTGAAATTGATTTTGTAATGTTTACATATTGAGAGATCACTAATAAAATGTTTGAACAACATTCTAACATTATAAATATGAAGTTTTTACGAGATAATCGTTAAATCACATCCACTTTTCTCTGCACGAAGGTAAATCCTTGATGGTAACGTTCTTAATCCTATTGTTTAAGATTACGCAGTTTCTGATGGTGTGAATGTGTTTCCTTGACTTGTTGTGTGAGAATTATTGAATTTTGTGCATCGATTCAATAATTGTCAATTTTTTATACTAAATTCATCTGCATTTCGTCAACTTGACCTTATAACTTATAACAGTAAAATTGTACGTGTTTAAACAGCAATAAAACTATAAATTATTGTTATTGCCAGATTATTACAACATTAACAGTATTGGAAAATATGTAAATAAGCAGTGGTGTAACTACCTCGAGGCGCCGACTCTTTGATTCCTAGTGTACGCACCTAAACCGGACCTATGACAAGAAGAAAATTATAGTGTGCTTTATAATTAAAAATAGAACTTTATTTCTGCAATTTCTGTTCGTACGTAAAAAATTTAGTATTGGGTAGGGATGGTAACTTTGACGCTTGTCTGTGGGCCTTAAATTTGGTAGTTACGCCACTGTTTATAGCCCCACACAATATATAGCTTACATAGTAAATTACCTTGATTGGTAATTTTATATCTCAACAAATCAAGTTCTATGTCAGTTATTCATAAACAGTCAATGTTTTCGTTGTAAGTGTTTTTAGAAACGACGTATTTTGGAGTTGTTGTTTTTTTTTTTTGTGAAAACTAGAATATTGTGATGCTTTTGTAATTTTATATAATTGATTGATGAATCAGTAAGTAATGATGGGTTTTATTGGTAAATTTTGCAATGCAAGTGCAGTCATGCATTTGCTTTCCAACAAAACAGTTTTGATATTAAATAGAAGAGAGCTATAGGGCACAAGTTACAATAATTATATAACAATAATGTTGTTATAAGATCTAGATACTTTCTCGAATCGTATTTCTGAAATTTATTATAATTATTGTTGTTATTGTTATTACAAAATGAAACCACAGTGTTGTGTTTCTTCAGTTTGAGGAAGATTTTTTTTTCTATAAAAATAGAACAACAAAATTTTAGTTTGTTTACGTTTTTACACCACTCTAATTGGAATTCCTGTGGGTTAGATTCTCCCAAATCTCTATCATCTACCTCCAATTCTATTTTTCTAGATTCGCTAATAAATACTTTAATTTGTTTAGGTAAATATAGTAGATGACAATTGGTAAATATAGTTAACATTTGAAATATGGATTATATCAACTCTTCCATACACTTTCTCGAATCAAAGAGCGGTGAGTATTTCTTTTTTTATTATTTAAATTGTTGTTATTATTATGATTTCAATACAAAGAAAATAAAAAGAAAAACTAGCAAATTGTGAACAGGTGTTTAGATTTATTATCCACAATTAGATTAATCATTGTTGATAATGAAACAAAATCGTTTTTATGCCATGAAATAATGTAAAAGCGAAAGTGGTAATTAAATTATAGACAATTGAAAAGTACTGTAATTTCCGATAATTAGTTCAAGTGCAATCGCTAACAGCTATGCAAATTTTATTGGTGCTAGCTGTTTTTCTTCTTAACATTTCACTATATAAACGACGTGTCTCCTCAATAACGTCTTCTAACATACCATTAAGGCCCCAAATACACTAGTGATTGATGTCTTTTGATCGTAAGCCAGGCTCAGATAACTTTTATAATTTATTAGAGAACAAGTTTATGAGTATACCCTACTGACTGGACACGTAGTATTCGCGTTTTGTGATCAATTATTATTTATAAGTCAATGTTTTCTATTATTACATACGCTAAACAATTGTAAATTATTATGGTAAAAGTAGTTTCCGCCATAACATCAATCTTATCGCAAATTGCTACTATTTCGTAGAATAATATTTCCGTCGTTAACAATTATTTTCAGGTAAATTACAGTATGTAATTTTAGTTCATTTCTATATCACGTATCCTACAACAAACGCACCCACATAAGATACATGTGAAGTTTTTTTTGACAAATTAATTGTGAGTCCTAAAGAGGGCCCAATTTTGCAAATGTAAATGCAAAAGAAAAACTATGAAACGATGTTGGATTTATGAAATTTAAGGTTGTTTTGTATTGCAAAACGGATGACAGGATGAACTTTGTGCTTCATAGTTCTCTAGACTCTAGAGTATTTTGAAATTCACAGCTTTACTAATTGAGCAACTTGCAATACACCAAACTATAAAGGCGGTTTACTCTTAAGGCGCGTCTACACACGGACACATTTAGCCGGCAACAAGGTGCAAGCGTTTCCAACAGTGTTTGCGGGTATTGTTCACACTGGACTACACGCCACCGCAAATTTGGGTTGTAATTGTATGTCTCGTGTGTATTTTATGTTCCGTAGTTGGCAGCATAAATCAGCTGATCCGACTTGTGGGCAACACTCAAACTTGCGCTGCTACCCACTCTAGAAATTTGATACAGGCAGCATGTTGCCGGCTAAATGTGTTCGTGTGGAGACGCGCCTTTACACTCTGTGTCTCGTTTTCCGCACAAACTTTTTGATTGAGCATTGATCAACCGCAAGCTCTTCTACTATGTTGTATAAAAGCTAGCGTAGATTACAGTTGAAAACCAATCGCAATTCAGTAAGGGGCACTTATGAGACCAACCCTGTGTTAGCCTTTATAGTTGGGTGCATTATAACCTGGTTGCTTTTGGTTGTAGAAATGTGGATTCTGCAACAGGAAGCTACAGAGAACTACCTATTAAAGATAAAGTTCAGTCCAGCATCCGGCCCGTTTTTAACTGTTTTATATTTATGAATTCCAAATAGAATTACAGTAGAGGCCCATTTAACCGACTTCCGATCAACTGACTTTCAATTTGAAATTCAGTCAGATCAGTTCGGTTTAAACGAAGTATTATGATTAAGAATGTCGCTTGAAATGATATCACTCTGTAGTATTCGACAGGTGCTTGGTTTCGTAGTAACCCTGGTCGGTTAAAGGGGCTCCTACTGTATTTGTGGAAAAATTTCGAAAATTACGCACAGTTATATTTCAATTGATTGCGCGATATAGGTACCTTCAAATGGAATCAATGTCGTTTATTTTGTCAAAGGCCTTTATTACATATTTTAATTGGATGTAAAATTTTCCATTCAGATGCTTCTCATTACCATCAGCAACATTTTAATGGCTATTTATATGTAAACAACTTTATCTTTCTTAAAAAAAATTCTTCCTTAATTATTAATGTTTTTTTTTTGGAAATTATTATTGAATATTTATAACAATTCTTAGTTTAGGATAGATCTGTTTTTCAAACAACAAAGGAATGTTCGACATTTACTACATTTTGCTTGTATAAATAGGGATAGGATAATAAACAATATTTTATGCATTAAATAAGTAATGAAGGCTGCATAAAATTAAAACAAGGAACTTCAATTTGTTTACGTAAATAAAAGTGGATATAGGCAATCAAGAAAAGAGCCTATAAAGATTGCTGGGAAACTATCGTGTTGCCTCGATTTTACAAGGGATGAAAATTATGAAACACTGACCTATTCAATTACGTACTATGTTTGGAAAATTTTGTAACGATAAATCATAGTCAAATAATAAAATCAAACATAAATCTATCCAAGGTGAGCTGGTGGACACCCACCATCATGGTCAATAAATTTACAAACTTACGATTTCCAACTACGGTTTCTACACTCTATACCGTTCATTTATTAATTATGAATCTTCATATTTTGTCTCAAACAGATTACGGTAACAGTTGTATTACTGTACCTTCCCAAAATTCAGTTTTACGTATAACTTTATTGAATGATAAAACCTGTTGCTTAGAATCACCTTTATTTTCCGTTTTTCGTCAGGAAAATATGTCAACATTTTCAATTTTAAATAGTGAGAGAATTATTGAGAAAATACTACGATTAATCATGCACAAGGTTTTCCACTATACAGCAATCTTAATCGAAAGGTAACATACTTTTTTGTGTACAAAAAATAATTTTCCATTATACCTATCTCGGTTTCACTAATTTAATTTACAGCGAGATCTCTTAGCATGTGAAATAACTATTAACACAAATTGTTCGGTTATAACGACGTATACATACTCAGTAAAATCATATCTACATAAGAATATGTGTATCAAAAGGGGTTTTCTCTACAATACGTGTTTTATCCCAAAATCGTTATTCCTTTTAGCCAGAAACTCAACTTAGGGATTTCGGTAACCATATCCGGATATTTGGGAAATGGGAAAAATTGATAACAACTTTTGAAAAATATACAAAACGCAAGTCTAACCATTGAACGCAAGAAATTTGTCGAATGCTTTTTTTTCAGTGGAAAAAGATGAGAATTTTTCGTGTTGTGAAAAAATCCTCTCATTGATAAATAACAAAAGTCAACTTTACCATACAATATTGTTTACTACAACTTGACATTGAAAGTGCATTGTACTTATATTTGCAAATCTATTGTGTTTATTCGTAGATAAATGTGGTTTTCATCCTTTCAAAAAAAAAATAAGGATGACTATGATAATTCGCCAACAACTGTGGAAATCCTAAGCGTTACCGATTTCCATAAAAATTCCATCGTTTGCAAATATTAAGCGAGATATTGTCTCAAAGTGTTCTCCCAACTAAAGCGTTCGAAAATTGCAGATTTCTTGAAAAACCCACCGAAACGTTTGATAATAATTGGTTATTTTATTGTATTTCTTGAAAAATGCGTATAAGTACAGCAACGATGCAACTCGCTTCCGATATCCTGACCAAAGTCTCGTGATCGTTATCAACGGCTTATGCTTTACAGTTTAATCTTCATGAAGTTACTTCTATCTTGAAGGTAAACCGAAACTTTTCCGCCGTAAAAATTGATGAATAAATCAATTCCTGAAAACCAGAGGATTACTTTTTTTAAAATGGGGTTTTGTACACAGACTCCGGAAACCATTCAATCTATCAGAAAAATATAAACACAACACTTAGCAGATCAAATACAGACGAAAACTTGTAGGGAGGAGAGTTGACGACGAAAGTGCTCCAGCCTCGGTGGGCCTCTATCTCATTAAAAAGTTCTCCAATTCGTTTTTGCATACGTTTTAAAATATTCCAAACAAAAATTGTTTCGCAAAACTTAGTAACTCAACCCATTTTGTACAATTAACACAGATCAAATTAGTAGGAACATCCTCCTTTTTTGCTCTTTCTCAGAAGATTTTTCCTTCACAATTGTCTTTTGTAGTTGTTCGAATTGTTCCGTATTGAGTTGGTCATCGTGGTCCTCTAGTAACACCTCAGTAGTATGGCAGTGCCGATTCCAACTACTTTTGAGCAGGAAATTTGAATTCTGCAGTTTGGTGGATGCGCCGGGATTTGGGCTATTTCCCCTGTTGTAGTTAACAATACCAACAACAGTGAGTTAGAATCGACACTGCTATACTATTCAGCTCCACATCTTTGTTTTCAATTTCCGGTAATTTCCACTGACAATATCGCTTCATTATGTTTTGTGTTCGGAAAATCTGTTCGTAAATCGAATTGTACATAATTCGAGGCGTTTGTGAATTGTAGGTGCATACTTTTGAAATATATGCAAAATTATGTTTCAGATCCTAGAACGCAAAAATGGTTATTCGTAGGATCACCAGGACCTTTAGTAACAATTCTAGCAACATATCTATATTTTTGTAATTCAGCTGGTCCACGATATATGAAAGATAGGAAACCGTACGATTTAAAATATGTTTTAATTGGATATAATTTTCTACAAATATTTCTTAGTATATATTTAGTATATGAGGTAAGTATTTTTTTATCAAAAAACAAAACAAACCAACAAATAGATATTTTAGGGACTGAATGGAGGCTGGATAAATGGTTATAGTTTTACTTGTCAACCGGTAGATACTTCCGATAATCCGGTTGCATTAAGAGTAACTATCTATTGACAGGGCTGGCTCAAGATTTCAATTTGTCGCCTATAGATCGAGCCGGTCCTGTTTATTGGGTTCCTCTGATTTCTAATTGATTTAAATTTCAGATGGCTAATGCTGTTTGGATGTATTATATGTGCAAATTAATTGAATTACTTGATACTGTATTTTTTGTTTTGAGAAAGAAGACAAATCAAGTATCATTTTTACATTTATATCATCATACAATGATGCCAATTTGCGCATGGATCGGTTCCAAATTTCTACCAGGTAATAATGAATACACGTGTGTATTGATTGTCTATATTGATTTGATTTTGCATAGGGGGTCATGGAACCTTGTTAGGTGTAATTAATTCATTTATACATATAATTATGTATACGTATTATTTTTTGTCATCATTAGGACCACAATATCAAAAACACTTATGGTGGAAGAAACATTTGACCGGAATGCAAATGGTAGAATTAAATTAACATTTTGCGTATACCTAATTTAATTTTTTGTGTTTTCATTTCAGATTCAATTTTGTATAATTTTCATTCATAATTTCCAAATGTTATTTAGAACTTGTAATTATCCAAAAGTGCTTGTTTTTCTTTTAGCATTCCAATCGTTATATTTCCTATATCTATTTGGTAAATTCTATCAACGTAATTATATTAGAAATAGATCACAATCTAATAAAAATCAAGTCGATAGAATTAGTAACGGTAAAATTAAAGCGAATTAATCATCAATATTTCTTGTTGTTTATTATAATAAGAAATTTTATATTAAACTATTAATTAGAGAGAAAAATATACAGTTGTTTACAGATTTTGTATTTTTATACCCCTGTTCTTTAAAAGAAGTTACAATGTCTACAGTTGGATCGGCGCACACGAGTTCCCATCAGCATAATCTCTTTTATCTGTGCGAGAACTTGGGTCCGTTAATCCTACCCGTCAAGATAAAAAATTGGCCTCTACTTGGGCACTCGAGCTCCCGTCAGCGTAATCGCTGTCCATGTATAATCAGTTTCCAAGTTTAAGAGAGTAATAAAACAATAAAATTATAAAGTCAACCAAATGTTTATGGCTCTGTCAATCAAAGCAGCTACCGGACCGCTTTTGTGTAGTGGTCCCTATTGTTAACGTTTGGTGTTAGACCGCCAGTCCCATACTTAAATTCTTGTATTTCAATAATTTTTAGAAGTCCTTATGTTGCCACTCCAGGGGGTTATTGTTGAATACTTTCTATTACCAAAAGATTAAGTCAGACAGGAACTTGAGTGCGTCCAGTTGGATAAACTGGCTATTTCCCAGATAAAGAATGTTTTAATTTGGAGAAATTACAAATACGAAAGTAAGTCAAGATATCTGACAACAATGGATCTAATTGTCGAAGATTAGTAAAAATTTTGACCTTAGACTTTCTCGTGTTTCTAATCATCAATACTTATAAAAAATACAATACAAATCTAACACTTAAACAAACATAAATACAGGTTGTCTGGTAAAGCATGTATTCTACTGACAATGGTAATAGAGCAGGTCACAACCTATAAAAATACCAAAACGTGACATCAATAAAAGTCACACATGTTCGAGGTATTTGAACTATTTGAAAAGTCTCGAAGATCCACATCTTAAGGCAGATTTTTGCTTGCCACTCCTAAAAATGATGGCTTCTGATTCTTAAATACTACATAAAGGAGTGTAACAATGAACATTTTAAAAACTTCTCCATTTTCTACAGATTCTAAAGTATGAAGCACTTACACTTGTTTCTTTCAGGAAAACGAAGACTGTCTGGTAAATACGGCAACACCCATATTTTATGATTTCAGGTTATGAGACAATACCCTCTTGAATAGGATGTTATCATTGTTCTTGAGTGTCAAACTGTTTTGAATGATTCGTTCTCAGATATTCCCAGTACTGAAAATGCAAACGATTTAGGTCAGTTTTCCGGGGTAGACATTTAAATGCCCTTTTACTTGTCACCCCTAATAATAGACCGATCTTGGCTAACAAATCCATATCACAAAAATCAAGCGACACAGTCCAATTATTCGGAAGTCTTTAAGTCCAAATCATCGCAGCATGACATCTCGTCTTACTCATACAGCTTCTGTTTTCTGTAACAAACGAAGTGTTAGCCTCTATGAAAAATGTAGGAGTTTTCTAGCTCCATATCCTCTTTCTATGGCACATTTTTTAACAATCCATAAGCGCAAGGTAGATGCAACCGAAACAAACTCTGTGTAGCTACAACTGCTACTATCATCCTCAACTGTTTACTACGTTTGCTATAGTTGCACTTTCCAGTAGTATTTGGAGAAAAACACAATCACAACAAAAAACCATCATTTATAGGAGCAGTAAGCGAAATTCTAGCTCATTTTCTCAATATAGGCGGTGATTTGCTGGCTACTCGACGACCGCAAAAAACTCACCAAGATTTTTTTTCATTGCGCGAAGAATTTTTTCTGATAGAGACACCCACAAAGTTGGAAACACGGTTCAGCAACAATAAGGTCATGTTAACGAACAATCCGTATAAATAAACATTTATCTCATTGATTGTATCATAAAATTACAGTGAATTAAGACTGTATTTGGTTGTATAATCATTGACACGTTCATTTTTCCAATGTCTTGATATGAAGACAAACTTTACCAATTGGATGCTAAAACGCGATTAGTATTTGCGAGAAATCTATCATAAATAATGCTTTTATGTTAAGCAATAATAAGAGATTAACAGGTGATAAAACCATAAAAATCTTCATTCTAAATGATGATAGAAATCATTAAAAAATTATAGGTAAATCACAAAAATATTGAAACATACTGTACAGTACACACGTCAAGTTGCAATTGAAAACGAAAGTTTCATCAATTTTATTTAACTACAGGTATTTATTGAAAATTTGATCACTGATGATGATAATTTGACTGCATTCGGTTTGTGTGTCAGTAAACCATGCCACCAAAATACAAAACCGATAATGACTTTATTGTAATCAGTTTTTTAGAGAAACACACATTGTACGATGGAATCTGAAAAAAACTAATCAATAAAGTTTTAATTATGAGGACGTACCTAGCAGTGAAATATAGCAATCTAGAAGCACTTACACTTACAAAAATTGCAATAATTATCATAAATTCCAACTTTTTGTGATAATCAATCTGTTAACAATCATCGACTAAATCTAATACTGCAACTCGAATGCATAAAATTCCACATAAAGAGATCGTCTAGTCTAGCATTTATTGAACTTTCAACTTATTAAAATTTATAATTTTTTGATTTTCAATTGATGACTCTTTGACTTTACGTATTCTGAATAATTAAAACACGTTTTATAAATTATTGACTTCCTTAGTAACATTTTTTTTTTTTTCGTTAAAAGTTCTTATTGTTTTCATTTCAACAAAACGGTTGATTGTTCAAACATATCGAGAGAAGGAAAAACGACACCCCCAACGAAATGGCGTTGATTTTAAAAGAACTCTATCGTGGCTATTTCTGGATATTCAACGAAGTAGCTGGTAGGTTTTCTTATTATTTTTTTTTACAATAATGATTGTCAAATAATAATAAATTATAGATCCTAGAGTTTCCGATATGTTTCTAATGTCGTCACCATTCCCAATAATAGGATTGTCATTGTTTTATCTATATTTTGTGCTGAATTGGGGCCCAAACTATATGGCAAATAGGAAACCCTTCAATTTAGATAAATTAATGATAATATACAATGTATTCCAAGTAGGGATAAATTTATATATTTTCGCTGTTGTAAGTTCAAATTTATTTTAAACATACACTTTAATATATCTGAAATGTTTAGGGTGCTAGAGAGTTGACAAAAATCGATTGGGGTTGTGCTCCAATTAATTACACAACAGATCCTGATGGTTTATTGATAATAAACACAATTTATGTTTATTTCTTATCAAGACTTATCGATCTACTTGATACAGTATTTTTTTTATTACGTAAAAAGAACAATCAAATCTCTTTTCTACATGTTTATCATCATTTCGGTATGGCATTAATTAGTTGGCTTGGAGTGAAATTTCTAGGTGGTGGTCATAGTGTTTTTATGGGTACTGTTAATTGTCTTGTACATGCTTGTATGTATTTCTACTATTTATTAACAAGCTTATGGCCGGAATATCGTAAAAGTATATGGTGGAAGAAGCATATAACTCAATTACAATTGGTAATTATTTGTTTTTTAAACTGCTACTATTAATTATTGTTAGTTTATTTTTGATTTTTGCACTTTTACAGATACAATTCGTGTTTTTTATTATTATCTATGGACAATTATTATTCAAACCGGATTGTCAATATCCAAAGATAGCGTCATACTTTTTTGTTCCACAGAATTTATTAATGTTGCTTCTATTTGGTGAATTCTATATTAATGCATATGTTAAAACTAAACATAAAATAATTAAAAGGGAATAATTCATTTCACAATTAATTAGGTTTATAGTATTTTTTTTCTTTGTTTCTTTAAACAAGAATAATCTTGCTTAGAAAAGTACAATGATTTATGTCGTAATGATTAATTATTGTTATTTAATAGA
This sequence comes from Lydus trimaculatus, assembly GCA_037414755.1. Classification (NCBI taxonomy): domain Eukaryota; kingdom Metazoa; phylum Arthropoda; class Insecta; order Coleoptera; family Meloidae; genus Lydus; species Lydus trimaculatus. Next base: position 24,731 of record JAZBGY010000761.1, on the reverse strand, counting down.
TAATTATTCAATAATAACATAATTTATAATTCATTATTAAAGTCCATACCTTTGACTACTTTCGCATTCTTTCTATACTTAAAGATTTGTAATTTGTAAACAAAGAAGCATGAAACGCCAACTAATTACTGGACAATTTTACCGTGTGCACGTTGTTTTATTATTAGAACTATTATTGTTTTTGTTTTGTTTATATTGTTGCAATATCAATTTACTATGTTGCATTCATATATGTTTATGTAAATTTGGTTTATTGTATTCATAGATTTTAATATATTAGGTACGTCTAAATTTCCATCATAGTTTTAATTAACAAAATTAATGAACTTTGACCAAAATTGTTGTCTACAAAACACAATTTTTTTGTTTGTAATTTTGAAATACCTAAATGCTTTTGTCATAGAAGATAACTTTTGATGTAGGTATTTATCATTTTATTATTAACGTAGGTATAATGCTTGCTACACACTGTATCGCTTTACTTCGCGTTATCTAAACGTTACAAGATATACGCTGGATAGTGGAGTAAGTAGACTGGAGAAAAACATCAACAACATCCGCTCTTACAGCGTTCACATGAGTTAGAACGGCATAAATTGAAATACATTCAGAACATTACAAGCAATAGGTGCTGATGTCTTTTTCCAATGTGCTTATTTCGCTCTCCAGACATATACAGCATGCGGCAGCAAACTGGGTACATAGCAGAAAGTATCGGCTATACTCACTCTCATTTCTTTCATATAAGTTGAAATAAACAGAAACTGGTGAGCCAGAAGTGTAAGAACGTCGGTTGTTGATTGGGGTTTTAATATCTCATCCCTGTTTTATACCTGTAACAGATCTTTGTCAAAAGCATCAACAAAATTACGGATTTTTTCTCAAAGTACTGTAATACGTTTCCACAACTGTATCAGACAAATATCGATACTAGAGATGGGTGATGGGTAGCGTCAACAACACTTCGGGTTGTGGTGCTTTTCCCTATGTACCTATTTTGGTGCATGATACTGTATACAGATTCTTCCAATTTCAGTTTTTGTAGTGTTACGGACTAAGATACATTATTATCGTAAGAAGTGAGCATTGTGGTCACTATGCTCTTTGATTTTTCCCACAAGCACGAATTGTTTAACTTTTTTGCAAAAACTGCCACCTTGGTTTTTCATCAGTGTTCTTTGTTCGAACAATGCTATACGAAAAGTGTGTACTAGCATTGTTTTGAACATTTTGTTGGAAAATCATATTTTGCCTAAAGAGGAAGGCCAATTTGACAATTTTTTGAAGATGTGAATTTTCTCATTTTTATTAGAAAATATATTACAAATTCCTGGAAGAATTCCAGAATTTGATTGTTAGAAACCACACTTTAAATAGTAACATGTTGCTCGCTATTATGTTGCATTTTTAATCATTATTTTAAACTACTGTTAATTAATTTTTTTTTTGAAGTATAGTTAAATCGAAACAACAACTTTAATGAACCAGTTATTCAGGTTATAGTATGTAAGAGAAAAAATCACTGTTTTGAATGCCATTACAATTATATTAATTATTATAATAATAATAGACCCTATGGTGTCATCATATTTAGCACAAGAAGTACGATTCGATTTCTCTATATAGTATGGTACTAGGCTTCTGGTCGTTAGCTCATTGGCACTTATGACTATCGGTACAATATGTACTTTATTTTGACGATAGATCCTGCAATACAATTCAGCAAGTCTCAAATTGATCAGATTAAAGCTGACAAAATGTGCTACATCAGTTAGCCTTTATTGTTTAGTTAGGAATCACTCAACTACTGACTGGAAATCCTACAAGTTGTACTTTGAGTTAGCTGTAATCCGTCCACATGTCAGTGCAAATATCTATGTAGGTACTTTGCTATTACGTATGTTACTTTCAATGATCATCAGATGTTGAATAGCAATCACGGATCCTTCTGTTTCACCAAATAGAGCTCTACTCATCAGTCAAGTTGACGAAACTTCCTTTAAGGCAGATAACGAAGAATAGGGAATTCTACTTTTCGAGTTCCCAATAAGGTAAAATGACAATAAAATATGAATCATTGAAGCTTTCTCTTCAATGATAGCTTATTTGAATCAACGATAGTTTTATAACAAATGCACAATAGATGATTGAAGCAGGAACATCTTGTACCAAAAACCCACTTAATGATTATTTTTACTAAAGAGCATATAAATTCTAAACAAAATCAAATAATCAAACCAAGAAATTTAATTAACGTGCAAAATTCTACTGCTTGGTGCAAGAAAAAGCTTTTTTAACTCATTGACGGCCGCACATTTAGCTCATTGCTAAATTGCTAAAAAACCACCGATGCTTGTAAAAACCGTGAAATACTATTTCAATCCCTACAGAACAATTCAAGTATGAAAAATACTTCTTTACCTAGTGCAAAGTCCACGTCTAGATCCATTAAATAATATGCTTCAAATCTGTATCAGTTGTTCAATTTCTCTGCAATTTGAATAACTTTGATTATAAGCAAAATGATAACCGATGGATAGGTGAAATCACGTATATGTAACAGCGACCGTCAAAATGTTACGAGATTAAAGAGTGTCTGGAAAGGAGTTCGTGTCATACTTACACTTATTTCTAATTTTTACGGTGAAATTTGCGTGCAAAATTACAATTTTTCTTGTTTTAGCGACATAATTAAGTAATTTTTTTTTTTAAATGTGTTTCCAGCATACACCAACAATTTATTTTCTAACTGATATAAAGAAAAATAAATAGCGAAACATAAGTTATCAATTTTATTATAAACAATTTCATGCCATGCCAACACCAATTTATTTTTATGCGTTTACAACACATAATTAATTGGCTATTGTTATTCTCTTTAAAATATTGGAGAGTTAAACGTTTATCTTCACTAAACAAATTAGCAATAACAACAAGGATTAGCTAAAAAAATAAGAAAATAAAGCATGTGCATAGATTGAAAACATGTAACAGTAACATCGAAGAAAATGTTTCAATTTTTGTTCTACCATTGATTTATTTCTATCTTTATGTCCCTTCTATCTTTATTATTTAGGGGTTGAATAGTGCCACTACATCGTCCTAAAGTCAAATCATTGAAATCTAACTCATATGGTGAACATCTGGTTCATCAACTACTTGATTGCTAAATCTTTATCAGATAATTCTGTGATTAGAATCAAATCTTTGAATCTCGAGTCTGTATAAAAATAGATCCTGAAAGATATTTTTAGATAGATCTGATCAATTCTGAGAATCGATTGTTTTCAAACATCGGTCGACAAAAATTTTTTGTTATTTTCTACAATAAATAAAAACGATCAACAAAAAAGTGGAAATATATGATATTTAAAAAAAATAAAAATTAATAAAACCACAGATCAAGAGATAATTAAAACAGCGAAAAAACCAATTAAGGGTAAACACGGTCGTAAACTTTCCATCTAATTTGATAGAAAATAGAAGCTAATTTCTTAGTTGATTTTCAACACCTACGATTTTTCCTAGTTATTGTTAGATAAAAAAAGAATTATATAAATTTTTTGAACGATCTGTCGTAAGCACTTCAACCAGAGCCGTACTATAACCATGGAGGCAATGTAACCTGAACTTGACAAAAATCCCCAAGATCAAACTACACGCGAACAATTCAGACAATTTTTGCCTTTTCATTATAATTAGAGCATTACCTAACCATGTTCAGGACAAATAGGTTTCTGGGGCTCCTCCACCAAACCTTCAGTCTTTCTGTGAAGTAAAAGATACAATAAAACATACAAAACTGACTAACTCACACCCCCTAAAGTATGGTAGTTGACCGGTTAGTGTGCAGCTTAATCCGTCACTTAACTAGAGGGATCGCCGTGACTTTATGAATCTTCGAGAGTTGAGTACCGTCCTGATCTAACTGATATTGCAATAATAATAATAATAGTAATACACCTTGTAACCGTAAAAACTCATCCCACAACTATAATAAAAAATATAGATAAACAAATGAAATTATCAAACAATTTCAATTGTTCAGTTTTTTTTTAATATTACACGATTATTAGAAATGAAAAAACTTGTAAATTTAGAATTTATTAATCTGTGTAATCTCTATCGGTGTATTTCAAAACTTCCACTAATGTAAGTAGAGTTTGAATTTAACCAAATTTCTCCTCTACGAAACAAAACAAAACATGAAGATATAAACACAAATATGTGTTTTTTTTTTTTGGCATTCAATTATGCCCTGCTTGCCCATATATTCGACACAGATTCAACATAATACAAAGATTTGGTAGACACTTTCTTCCTATTCAGATGAGTCTTGAAGCCGGTTTTGTCTTCTCAACTCACCCACTTCTTCAAAATCAAACAAAACCGTAATGATGTAGAAGCAATAAGTTTGTCTCGGTTGAAGTCTTCGTTATTGCTGCCATAATTGCATAAATTGGATTTTAATTATTGATCCTAATTATGATCATCAATATGATCTACTTTAATATTGACAAAAATGGCTCTGAATTTCTAAAAATTAATCATAAAATTGGGGCTATTTATTACAATAATATTTTAAATTATATCGTCAATATTATTGTTATTATTATTATTATTATTATTATTATGTTTGTTTACAAATATAGATGTCTCTTTTTGTTGGGAATAATTGTAAAGCAATAGGGGGAAACACATTTTGATAACTAATTCCAATAAGTTGCCGATATGAAAGTTGTAATGTTGAGATCCTTTGCAGTCGTCGATTAGTGTTCAAACAAGACATAGTGGATTGTGTATGTGTATGTGTATGTCATATGTAAGTCATGCTGACTTTTTACCAAAAAGTCTACTATAATTTAAAAACAACATGTAATTTTTCCATAATTTCAATTTATAAATTTCAGGGTATGATCTTTCAGTGCAATACAATTTTCAGATCAATTTAGAATTATTCAGCTTAGTGTTAATTAAGTTTTAGAGATTTGTTTGAAATTATTGCAATTTCTTCTATTTTTCAATAAATATGGGTTTTCTTCTAAATAATTACAGTGAATTGTTAGAAAGAGGTGAGTTTAACGTATTTTTTATTATTTGGTATTAGGAGGATATGATTACATTCGACATTAGAGAAACAAAAATCGGTAATAAGAAAATTGTGAAAATTTCGTTTTCATCTGCAAAAATTAACAACGGAATGGAACAACACCATTATCTTCGAATTTTAGACAAAATTGGACGATCTGTCAACACAAATACAGCATGACACAGTTTCAGTTGAAAACGGTTGATTTGTCGACAGACGATACATTTTTTTTTTTTCGAATGTTGTTTTCTGGTTTACGAAAACATTTTCAAATAAGAGCAAAACGAATGAAGAATGCAAAAATGATATCATCACCGTCCAAATTATAGGTCAACTAATAATTGCAATTAAAGTAAAAAATGCTTACTTTCCACAATTCTACATTTTCATATTATTATTATTTTTTGTATGAAATATTGCTATAATGACGAAATTTTAAAGAATTTGCATAAATTTTTTTTATTTTCCTACAATTTTTTGTGATTATTTTCTATTTTAGATCCAGTGGTAGATTCGTGGCCATTCATGCAATCACCAATTCCAGTACTTACAATTCTAGTCACTTATCTATATTTCGTATTAAAACTCGGTCCTAAATTAATGGAAAACAAACAACCATTCACATTAAAATGGTTATTGATTGTTTATAATGCTTATCAAGTTTTATTTTGTACATGGCTATGTGGTCAGATAATTTTCAGTAAATACGGCATAAGAATGTTTTATCAGTCATGTAAAAGTGCCACGGTTGCTAGAGATTTACATTTTGAAGTAAGTTGGTTTTTTTTTGTTGTTATATCCACTTATGGAAAATTTTGTCACCTTATTTAGACGACAAAACTCTCCATTGTGTCCATATATTTTATTAATTTGAAATAATAAAAATATTGTAGATAGTACAAGCTGCTTGGTGGTATTTCTTTTCAAAAATCGTCGATTTGCTCGATACCGTATTCTTCGTTTTACGCAAGAAACAATCACAAGTTACATTTCTTCATGTCTATCATCACACATCCACTATGTTCTTTTCATGGGCATATTTGAAATATATACCAGGTGATTATTGATAAATTTTATCAAATTATTGTTGATGATAATAGGTGAATTTCAGGACCTCAAGGTGCTCTAATTGGTTTTTTGAATAGTTTCGTCCATATTGTTATGTACAGTTATTATTTAATAGCAGCATTAGGACCGCAATATCAGAAATATTTGTGGTGGAAGAAATATATGACATGGATACAATTGGTAAATATTTTTTTTTTGATTTTCCACAATAATCAACAATTTTAATTGAAATATTGAACAATTTCCAGACGCAATTCTGTTTGATGATAATATATTTAATTTCTGTGACCGTGATGGGTTGTAAATTACCAAAAGCTTTAACATTCTTTTTTGTTTCAAAAGCTGTACTTTTCTTATATTTATTTAGTGATTTCTATAGAAAAACTTATAAAAAACCAAAAATTGATAGTACAACACAAGTGGAAGAAAACAAAAATAAATAGAATTAGATTATTATTATTATTGTTGGAACAAAAATTTGTAGATAGTTTAATAGATTTTTTTTTTTGTTAGAGAGTTACCTTTTTGTTACTCTTTGTTGAAAGTTTTCTGATTATGGGTAAAATAGTTATATGGATTTGTTGAAAACACGCAATTTATTGTTACAAATTAGTTAATTTATAAAAATTAATATAAATTAAGTAAATAAATAAAATTGATTTGTTGGTTTATCTGAATGAAAGATGTTTATCTGTAACAATACCTTAAATATACAATTCTACAGTATACAGCAGCAGACTGGGTACATATGAGAAAACGTTCCGCTACCCACTCTCATCTCTTTCACATAAGTTGAAATAAACAGAAACTGGTCAGCCAGAAGTGTTGTTCGCGCCACCCATCCCTAGTTCTTTCAAACATTAAAAATTGTACTTATCAAACTAATATTTTGTAATAGATATTTGCTATCTTTGTCAGAAGCATCAATAACATTACGTAATTTTTCTCAAACTACTGTGGCACATTTCTAGGCAACTAAAGATGGGTGAAGGGTGCGCCTCAGTTTCTCTTTATGAGAGTGAGTGGTGTTGACGCTGTTTCTTATGTAGCTATTTTGCTGCCGCATACTGTATACGTTTACTTTATGATTTAGTAGTCCTGATATACACCTGCACCTGAGTCTCTTAATCAAGGGGTCCCAGAATGACCTATGCACGTTATTTATTTAATAATATTTCTAACATCTATTATGTGGAGGTAAGGTACTTTTACATCCCGGCTACTGAACATATACGTACACGGTCCTGCTATAAAACAATATACATTTTGGATTTTTAAACAAATGTCAGTAAACAGTTTAAAACTTTAACGTCTATTAGGTAAAATAATTATAATGATAAGATGACCTTAGAGTAATATTTATCATGTTTGTTCACAGTAATCATCAATAAAATAACATAACAATAATGGAACGGTAATTATAAAACGTAATATTGATAAATACAAACAAATTATAAACAATGTCACGAAATGCAGGTATTTTAAAGCTTTATAAGAAGAAGAAGAACATGTTAAAACAAAAGCAACATAAATTTCTACTCAATTTAATGCTGTTATTATTTATGTTGTTTTATTATTATTTTATTTTTGACGAATAAACTACACACTACATTTATGATTAAAGTATAGATTTATCACTATTATTGTGTAATAATTTTATGAAGTTACTATAGTTACTAGTCCTATGTTGTTCAGCTGGAATAGTAGGGACGCTCCCTACCTAGTTTTCGACCGGTGCTGAATGTTAAGGACTCTATCAATTATTCCTTGATTAATTAAAATGGGTGATCTATCACTAGCGTGTGTGGTTAAACTATCTAACATGATCTGCTAATAAGAACTTCCTTTAATACGTACCCAACACTTACGCCCTAGCGATATGAGGCTAAGTTTCAACCCTTTGTACAGTGATTTTGAAAATGCTATGTGGTGGATGTAGATTTGACTTAACCAAACCATGGTTTATAAAATCAATTCCTCTTTTTATCGGCCGCATTCGTACATTTACAGTTATCAATTAGGTACCAGTGTTCATTTTCAGCGCTTCAGTGCGTCAACAAAGATAATACAATACAATGGTAATATGAGTCCTGCTATCAGTTTGTTAAAAGTGTAAGCAATGATTATTATAAGAAGCAAACCTGTAATTTACAAAAGTCATAATTTAGGTACGTAATTAAATCAGGTAGTTTCCTAAACATTTAAATTAACTACGCTAGTGATAGGCGCCGTTCCGTACCTTATCTTTAAAGGACTTTGCACACTACTATTCGGTAGGATTACTCATCTAGTGCTGTACTACCTAAAATACATAACATAGAATGGCTACGATCAATTAAGGTAACAGAACTATATGGCCGATTTAGGCTCAAAATGTGCCCCAATACTGAAACTTTTTTTTGACTTATAATTCATTTGCGAATCAAAGAGATAAAGCGGTGTTCCAATAGAAAAACAGTAATAGAAGGCGGAAGAGGCAAAGAATTAATACTTTGTAATTTTTTTGAAATTTGCAAATCTTTAAAATAGAAAATAGATAACTTGTTATACACCAAACTAAAAAGATTGGAAGTTTACTTTCTCATTCTTGCTTACTTTCTATCTCACAGAAAGGTTGTTATTGGTCAGCTACGAGCTTTTATAGTTTAATGTATTACAAGTTGCCTACTTTTCCGTTTGAAAATTTATATTTTCCAAAAGCTACAAATTATAGTGAGATTTATTCATTTGGTCATGCGTCTTTTAATGCTCTTTTTATTTTATAAACTCGAAATTGAGTCGCAGTTTTTCTTAAATATTCTAAAAACGTAACACTATTTCCATTCCAAGCTTGTCTCTGATATAGCATTCTATATACAGGTTGAGACAGTTCATCTAGGAATATAGGGGCACTTACGAGAACCGGAGCAGTCTTATACACTTCGTCTGGATTGAAAAGAGATAGCTGGTGGAATCTTTGTCAAATTACCCACTCCCAAAACTGTCCTATATTCCTAGATGAAATGTCTCAGATAGACACCTGTTTTTAACCAGACACATGTTTTCAAAGGTATGTTAAAAAATTACGTTTTTGCCAATTTTACAACTGTAAGCCGTTTTCAGAAGGATCCTTTCTTGTTTGTTGAAAAACTCTTATGGATTCTTAAATCAATGCTTTCTAACAACAAAATATTCTATCCAAAGATTCAACTCAAAAACGGTGGATTTTACGCTAATTTCATCGGAATAAACAAGCATTTTTAAAAAACCTGTTTGAAAAAGGCAACTTTTTCGCCAGTTCCATCAAAATAAGATGTTGATCAAAACCGGCGAATTTTCCCATAATTTTATCAAAATAAACTAAAATCTTCAAAGATTTTGCCCCAAAACTGCACCGGATGACATCAGAGTAAAATTTTGCCATGAAGGAGTAGTAAACAAAAATGGATAATAAAACTAAAGAAACATTTGCAAGAAAAACAGAACAAAAAAGGCCAGAAAGTATTCTGCATAGAAATGTCTTGAGAGCAAAATGTGCTTTCTAGATAGAAGCATTTCTGAATTGAGAAAAAAGGGTCAATATCGCTTAAAAAACATGTAATAATGAACAAGGAAGCATTACTCTGGAAATCCAGAATAAGTAGCGTATGATAATTCTCTCGTATGCAGAATTTGTCATTTCTATGCAAAAAAAAAAAAACGATAAAAATGAAAAATTGTCTCATTGATAAATATGTAAAGGTCAATACAATAGAAATAGAAACAAAAACACACATTTTGTTCAAAAACGAATAAACTGACAGAATCAGCATCGTTCTCTCTTGAATGCGCCTTGTATAGTCTGGTAAGTGACTTAAGAAATCCAGTAAAATAATACAAATTACTTCACAATAGATACAGCAGCAAGGACTTGATAGAGATGGTTAAATACGGTCACCATAAATAAATATTTGAAATTTTTCATGACAAGTCCAATACTCAAAACTACTTTATTTGGGTTTCTAAAAAAACATCTACACAAATTTTAAATATCTATTTATGTTGGCAATATTTCACCATTTCCATCAAATCCTTTGCTGCTGTATCTATTATGAACTAATTTTTATTATTTTACTGGATCTGTTAAGTCACTTAACAGAGTATATACTGTCTGTCTATCATAAATCTGAATATCTGTTGTTTTACGGATATCGGTAGTCGGAACATCTCTGAAAGAACTTATCATTAAAAGTGATAATAGATTTACATATTTCATGCAGCAATAACAAATACCTATCTTTCAATGGACCCTAAACACATGCAGATTTGGCCTAGTAGTAAACGCGGCCCTGCATAAAACCTCTTGAGATTAAATGTGCCCACAGAAGACAGTCGACAACTATGTCCAATTCAAAACAAGGAAATAGAATTATTTAAAGAAAATAAACTGTTTTCTCTATAAACTAATTAACAAGTTTTTATGGAAAAGTTTTTTATTTTTTCATAATTAATTCTTTGAAGTATATACTTGATGGATGACAAAAAAAAATATAGAGAAGAGAAATTAAAGCGAAAAATAATGGCTAACTATAAACAATATGACCATCAATAAATATAATAAATTAAAAGGAATAATTGTAGTTATTGATAAAAAAAAATTGAACTATGTAAGGTCGAGTTTTCTAGTTGTTTATACATAATTTCTATTATTTTTATCATATCCATTATTCAAACGTCATGGGTGTCGTATGTAAACAGTATCTAATAAAATGCACCTTGTATTTATTTACAGGAAATACACTTTTTCTTGTTATTTGCATAATAAATAACTGAATAATTATACACCCAAGTCTTGTCCTGGCAAACATTTCGCAGAAGCTTCAATTATTTTATTAATTAATTATACAAATTAATTTATCAATCAAACAAATTATGAAAAATTTTGCAATCCACACTCTGTCTTCTAGTAGGTATTAAAACAGTAGTAGTTTGTATTAAATTTTAAAATAAAATCATCGGAATATTATATAATGAATGGTTTTTCAATGCAAGAAAAAGAAAAGTGAAATCCATTAGAATTCTTATAGAGATAAAACAAAAATTCTATCTTTTGTTTACTTTTTCTCAACATAATTAATAAATTTATTGATCTTTGATATTACCGTAAAGCTCATTTCTTTTTATAACCGATGTTTATAATCGATAATACGATAATTGATAGAACCACATAAACAATATTAACATAATATCTATGAATAAGTAACGTCACAGTTACAATAATTTTTATTATGAATAATATGGCAATAAAATACAAACTAATTATTCTACTCTAAGTATTTGTTAAGTTGCTTCCTTCTTTGTATTCCCGATGATAATTGTTTTTAATTGTTTTTCTAGTGAGAGTGTAATAATTTTTCTACATTCAATTAAAGATGCAATTTTTAATTATTTGGAAAATGGATCAAAAATAAAATGCTAATTTGGTAATGTCGCAATTGATCCAGACTTTAATGAAGATAATTGCTTTAACATTCTAAAATTTTATTATCAACTATCTTTATAATAAATCATTTTATTACAAAATTTTTAATTATTTTATTACCTTAGTGTTGGATTACTTTAAGTTTATTTAAAGTTTATTTTGTTTTATAATTTCTTAACAACAGATTTTGTAAGCGTTTTGTGTCTTGATCTACTATTAAAGTCTCTAATGGTTTTCATAAATTTTTCAAGAACACGACAAACTTGTATTCTGAATGAGTTTTTCTGTTTGTTTTACTTTAAAAAAGTGTTTGTACCTTTATAAATGAAGTTGCAAAACATTTACACACACACACAACAGTTAAGCTAAATTGAAATAAGTTACACAGGTTTAGGCAAAATTTCCAACCCTCAAGATAGCGCCATTCATAGGCGTGTTATGTACAACAAAATGAACGCCCTGTAATGCACCATGTTCCTGGGACTGGACAAATTTTGCCATTGAAAGTCCAACATATCCTGGCACCAACGGAGTCAGGAGTCAATGGAGCGTCAATAACGGTAGAGAGGCTTGGTGTTCTCACGCGGCGTAGTACTTTGCCAGCGAATGGACATTTTTCGATCCTGGTTCCCGAATGACCTTCTTGTGTACATATTGTTGGTGTTGCTTCGCATGGATCTACCCAATGTGTTCTTCACTAGTCACGATTTACCACAAGCAAGATTTTCTGTGTTGTTTGCTGTACAGATTTATACAATTCATGACACGATCGTCTTTATTCTTCTGACTCAATTCGTGTAACACCCTCTTTTGTCCTTATAAATTTTCCCCATTGCGCATTCGAGACAGTTTGTAGATTGTGTCTGTTTTCAACTTTCAAATCATTGTGTCTAAATCATCCAAAACTCACACACACACACACTTTTGAAAACAACATCGGTCCTAAGTGACGATTAAGCCGTCTCTCCCTTGCCATTTTAAAATTACAACTTATTACTCCAGTGGTCGGTTGACTTGACTTAACATTTTCAATTAGTATCTCTATCATTGCATAAAAACCTACTTTTCGGAATGATCTGATCCCTTAAAATGCGTCAGTTATTTGTTAACGGATTATATAATTTTGACATTTTAACTTTAGGTCTGGTAACTGTGAAATTTTCCATTATTTCTTCATTTTATCCACTGAATAATTTCTAATTACCTATTTTTGTATGATAATCAATTCACTATTTCTAGATTCGTGATTCATTGTATACTTGCAGTGGGTTTTAATTATTTGTAACAAAAAACAATTTTAGCATTTCTAAGATAATATTCTGGCTAAAATTGTTCCAATACAAAGGAACATCTTTGTCCTTTCGTTGAAAATAACTAAAACAGACCGATCAGAGGACGTCTGGTTTGATTGCATTCTTGGTTTTTAGCCAATTTTAACTTGAAAAACGCTCTCTTCAACGATACTTTTGCAGACAATTCTCGTATGTTAAGTTCAAAGTCCAAGTGAGCTTTCAACTGATCAATTCTTGTGTCAGTATCAAGTTTGTACCTTGATCTATCGTTGAGGTCTCCAATTACTCATTACTCAATCGTCTATTATTTTTCATCATTTTCGGTTAACATTTCATAATTTACAAATTATTCCCTTACCAAATTTCTATTGTGTTCTAAATAAAATTTAAATTGAATAATTGTGCAATTAACGATAATGCAAGATCAAAAATTGAAAAATTTGCGGAAGGAGTGGCTTTGTTCAGATTAACCAGGTCAATTTACTATCTATCGTTGGTTTGTAAAGTCATCGATTCGTTCCTCATCTTGAGCAATTAGAATTTTTTTTTAACATAATATCAACATGTACAGACTGTAATTAATGCCATACTTTATGAAATATTGCATGAACGTTATGACTGATTATTCAAAATATTTGAAATTCAATTATTTTTTAAAAAATAAATGTTAAATAAATAATAATAATATAAGTGAAATTCACTGTCAGAAGTGAAAGAACTTTTCAACGACCTTGGCTTAAATTTTGTGTTGGCACTATGGCACAACACACTTCAGGTGTTTTTATTATTATATAAGAAACCTACTTTTGATCTTACTTGTAAGGTAATATCAGACAAGACCGTTGAAAGGACGAATCTTGTATAAAACAAGGACGTTATAAGAGAAATTTGTAAAAAAAATCTCTGATTTATCATTAAAGAATTTATCAACAAGCAAAAATTCGTATTATTGATTGTTATAATTGGAATCAGAATTATTATTATTACAATATTTGTTATTGTAAAATTAGTGTTTATGAATTATTTTTAATAAGATTTCATAATATTTTCTTTGTTGTAAAGTGACGAAATGTTCCACTCATGTGGACTCTCTTGCTTTCAGATTTCTCAACTTTTATGTAGAAATTTAATCTATCGATTGCCGACAACACTAAATGGAAATATATAGTAAATAAACAATTGAATGAAACTTTATAGTATTGTAGTAAACAATTAAAACAAAAAGATCGATAATGCCGCATTAAAAGCTTATATTACTGATTAAAGATAACGAGTTAAGTCAGTCCTTAAAGTTTAAAATGGAAAAATATCTGCGTGTATTCCATTTCCTACTTGGTCCTTTTTTTTTAAAAAAAAAAAGTTCATTCTAAGGGATAGCGGCTAAGTTTGTGGAAGAAAATAGGATTGGAAGAGCCCTGCAAATTCAGTCGTTTGGAATATTGTACTTACATTACTTCATTGTGGTTTGGAGATTACTCAGTAACAGAATACTGTAGAGGAGTGTTTCCCAATTTTTTTGGGTTAGCGGCATATTTTAAATTCAATAAGATTTCAGCGGCACTGAAATATCGTATTTAGTTGTTACTAATCCGTGTTCTTTTTCCATTTTGATCTTCTTGCATATCGGGTGCGACTGCCAACTGAAACAAAAACCCAACACACGGGTTAGGAAACACTGCGGTAGAGCTTTATTACAGTTTAAGTTTTCTTTATCAGTAATAATGCAAACATCATTAATATGGTAAAAATAGGTACTGGCGTCACGTATAAAATTAAAAATCGTTAATCGTTTAATCTTTATTTTCTTTACTATATTGCTGTAAAACAATTAGAATGGTAAACACGTCTTTATTTCTTCAAGGAAATTCTCAATTTAAAATAGTTTCGAGTAGTATTTTTTAAGATTTTATCTGCTGCAATCTAAACGAGTATCAGCATCGAACTTTATAGTAGTACATGCTGAAGGAAGTACTCTTACGGTTACTGGAATAAATGATTCTTTACAGACTCTTGAGATCTGTATTTCGATATCATCAGAATAACACCAGCTTTAATTATCCACAGCCTCTATCTCTCTCTCGAAAGATATTCTGAATATTTGCTTCTAGCTATTTTGAACAGTTTTTCTCACACAGGATTCTGTATCTGCCCGGACAAAAACCAGTATATAGGCTACTTTAATGAATCTAATTATGCGCACGTGTTAAATGATTATCTAATAATTTGCAAAATCTTTCTAAAGATGTTAAATATTTTCGTGATAAGGCAAAAGATAAACTTGTGATGATGCTTCAATAAGCTTATTATGAGAGGAATCTTAGAAGCACCTTTTTTATATTATTTGCAATAAGAATTTTGGATTAAAAATAAACAATAATGAGTTGTTGTTTTTTTAACCTGGACTACTCCCTATAATCTATAAATACAACAATGAAACGTAGCAAACTGATTATTATGTGAATGATTAACGTCTACACGTGGTTTCCTGGCAATTTAGAAAACTATAGTTGATCAAAGAAACAAAAAAGTCTATCGAAAATGTCAATGTGCGGTATCATTTTGAAGGCCGTAAAGAAGACACAAGTCATGATGCTTTAGAAATGCTTATGATTATAATCAAATATCTAAATCCACTAATCAAGGTTCAATGCTTCAATCCAAAACAAAAACTACTTTATTTATAAGATTATAACAGGTTAAAAAGATACAAATATGATAAAAAAAATGTATTTACGTCATTAATTGAATTAGTAATTAGATAATTAAACGTTACTGTTAGAGAGTAGTTTAAATATTGCAAATTTCGGCCAAAGTACTACTTATTACAAAATACGCCGAAGAAGCCCAGTTGTGAAGCTTTCAAACTAAATGCTTAATTGACCGGTTTTTAATATGAGAATTTAATAAAAAAACAATTAAAATAAATTAGCGATATGATCATCATCATCATCATCATCAACAACAAATAACAACAACAACAACAACATCCCCACTATCAGTGCACTATAAATCAGTCAGATATATATGTATAAATTTTTGTTTAACATCTACCTCCTAGTTGAAGCGTTGTTAAGAAGGGAGAATTCTACAGTACGTCTCGTAGACTTTTCAACAATTTTACAAAAGTTAGACTGCAATTGTTGGTGATTTCTATCACTACACATTTGTTTTGAAAATAATCAAAGACCAGACTAAAGTGTAACGTTTAGGTGTTCCAATGTTTAACAGTAAGCCACAGTGTCGGTGATAATTGTGTGAATTCGATTAAGAATTGTTTTAATTTCTTTCAATAAATTTGATTTTGGAAATATTTTTGAAAATGGAAGAGTTTTTACAAAGTTTAAATATTACATTACCTGATCCAGCAAACATGACGAATGCTGTAAGTGTTGAGTAACAATTATATTTATTGAAATAACAACAACAATAATAAATGCTTTTAAAATCGAATTGTTTAGTTTGATTAAAGTAAAAGTTGTACACTTTCAAATCTAAACATTTAAACGATTAATTAAGAAATCTATAATATTATTTTCCATTTATTTCTCTTGTTCTTATTTCAGTGATTGTAAAATTTATATATATAGAAATAACCAAAATTGCCTCTCTAGATATAATATACGAATCGGTTACGGGGAAATTATTACAAAAATAAAGCAATATTGAAAGCGTTACGATGTATTATATAATCGTCCTACTTTTAAAGTCGGGCAAGTAATCTTTGACGAATTCCATTAAAATAAAACAACGTAGAAAACGAACAATAATAGAAAATAGCGAAATTTTCAATATTATTAACGTTCAAAATAAATCCGAATTGTCCAAATTTATATTCAACAGATAACAATAGAACTCTAACCAATAGTAGAACAATAGTATTGTCATTGGGTAAATGAACAACCAATGCGTTTTATAGGTGCGGTAGTACTTTATCTGAATTTTGATTAGAAAATTATGAAAAAAATAACACTCTGTATCGATAAACAAAGCAAAATTTTGTAGCTTTTCTCCATCAAGATTTGTCAATTTTTTTTCTAAAAAAAAAGAATTTTGTTTCCAAATTTTAACGGTTTCTGTCATAATAACTACAGATTCCTTAATTCGAAACAATTCGTGAAACTTCAAGGTAATGTGAAAAACCCATCCTGCAAATACGTCACCATTTTGCAAAAAAAACGCCCACCTGTCGAAAAGTTCAAGATCATCGAAATATTGTAGCATGAAAATCGCGAAAAGTCAACATACGCAGAGCCGGACCTAGGGTACTAGTTTACACATGACTTACTCGAAACATAAGTGGAGTCTGTACAGATTTTCATCCCATAGAGGGCTCGGTTACGACACAGGCCCAATCGTCAAGCCCGAAAAGATGTAAAATTCATATACATACCTAAGTACGTAAAGTTAAACTATAGGAGTATGATTTTTTTGAGTTCTAAAATGGGGGAATAGAGGCCCAACACTCAAGTGAGCTTCAAGGCCCAGAACTTCTTAACCTGACACTTTCTGCGTATATGATGGACGCCACTTTCGTCAAGCCCTAGTTTCGGCTCTGAACATGCCCAAGAACTCGTCTCGATAATTAATCAATAACAACTTTTTTTATTCATTTAGATATTTGTTTGGCAATTTATTTAAATAAATCCAAAAGTATTGTAGCAAAAAAATGAACAAAACTATTAAGAGATTAAGATATGCCACGTGTACGTTAAAAAAAGTGTTAATATTGGTGAAACAGAAAATATTTTGTTTATTTATAATTTGATCTTAAAGCAAACAGCAAATTACAGAATCTTTGAAACAATTTCCTAGTTGAAAAATATGTCGTCATCGGTTTTTTTAACGCTATTAATCCTGTTATCCTTCTTGTTGTTTTAATATTGCAAAAACAACCTACAAAACATAATTTATCCTGCAATTTTGCGCTCTGTTTCTTAATAAACAATATAACATTATTTGAATATTGTCAAGGATTGAAGATTTAAAATAATGGAATCGTCGTCTTACCTAACATTGAAATCTCTCAAATAAAATCCAAATCTCTACCAGAATCGGGCCGAGGATGAATCGCGGCCGGGGAGCAAACAAACATCGTTGTTTTTTTGTTAAATAAAATTGTTCAGTCCCTCCCTCGGTTCGGCACTGTTCTCCACTAATCTAATGATGATAATGAGGATCTTATTAAAAAAAATGTTGTATTTTTACAGGAAATGGCAGGTCTGGTTCGTTTGGCTTATGATCAATATCATATAATTTTAGATAGAATCAGTGGTATGTAGCTCTTATTCCTTTTCTTGTTAATGTTTAAATTTCAAGGATAATAATTTGTTTTTGTTTTGTTACTTCGATGAAGATCCTAGAACAACAGATTGGCCATTAATGCAAAGTCCAATACCAACAATAATAATGGTAATCGCATATCTATATGTTATATTAATACTCGGACCTAAATTGATGATGAATCGGAAACCATTTAAGCTCAGAGAGGCAATGATTGTTTATAATGGAGCACAAGTTTTGTATAGTTTATTTATGTTATATGAGGTGAGTAATTTATCTTTTCTACCTTCCTCTATCTCTCTCTTTCTCTCCATTGGTAATTACTCCGATTACAAATTGAATCAATCAATATAGAACGTCACCTTGAACCCCACTGTCTATTACTGTTAAGGTCAATACCATACAACTTGTATCTGTTAAACAACAAATGAATGAAATTTCTTCCGGAAACTTTCACCTCAAGGACGTTCATTGCTATTACTGACATTGAATTATAATTTAATGAGAATATTCATACAATTTTTCCCATATAATTGTTGAAAATTACCAACATTATAAATGATTTTGTTTTATTTGCAGCATTTAATGAGTGGCTGGTTCTGGGATTACAGTCTTAAATGTCAACCAGTTGACTATTCAAACAACGAAAAAGCAATGAGGGTATGTTAACACTTGATGATTTCTTAATGTCCTGTGTTTTTTTTTTTTATTACGCATCAAATGATTACCAAGTAATTATACAAGAAACAAGGTTTTATTTTTGTTAGATACCTAATTAAAAACAATTTACGCATCTTTGTTATGCTATTAATGATAAGAAATCGAGATGTCTAATTTAAATATTGATGGTTTTTGAAGGAAAAATTTAATAATTTTCTGTTATTAATCGTTAGTGTTTCCGCCAACACGTTTTTTGAAGGTATTTCCAAGAAGTTTGCCACGAAATGTCAACGATTACTATTGATCGAGAAAGGTCAACCTATTTGGGATTTTACAATAATGAACCGTGGATCCTTTCTTCTGTGTCACATTTCATAAACATGTTCTGACCATAATTTCAGTATTTTAGATAAAACAGAAAGACTCCTAGAGCTAGTGAAGAATCTTTGAAACTTATTTATCCTTTCATCAGGGGAGTTTCAGATGAACGTGTTTATACTAAACGTGACTTATTCGGCAAGGGTGTTTATTACACTTGAGCGAATTTCTCGCATTGCTGTTTCCACTTGAAATTTTTTTGTAATTCAAAGATTCTCGTCTACGAGTGAAACATCCAAAGTTTTGTCACATTTTGGCAATTTTCTCTTCAAAAACGTATAATTCTGGCACCTAATGAGGAGAAAAAACAGATTTGATCCGGAATTCCCTTATACGTCAACAATTTTGTACATTTAACACTCTAGAACCGGATCAAGCAACAAAAAATAGCCTTGATATAACTTTTTTCTTTACATTTTTGTTTACATATTGTTGCCAAAAAATGATAACCAACACAATTATTTATACTAAAGTAACAACGTATTCTTATGAAATTTTCTTGTATTTTTTTATGTTTATTTTCAGATGGCGAATTTATGTTGGTGGTATTATATTTCAAAATTAACAGAATTCATAGATACCATCTTTTTTGTGTTACGCAAAAAAGACAGTCAAGTAACCTTTCTTCATCTGTACCATCATAGTTTAACGCCATTAGAAACTTGGATTCTTGTGAAATTTTTAGCTGGTAAGTAAACTATACGATAACAACAACAACAACGTAAACTACAACAACATCAATAAAAAGGTCATTACGCATTATAGCCACACGCGTTTTATTTGCTAAATTAGCTTATGTTTCTTTCATTAAATTAATTTAATAACAATCTTGAGTCAAGGCTTACGAAATAATTAATCAGAAAAAAATATGTAATAATAATAATAATAACAACGAAGCGCGTAAGAGGAAACAATAAATTAGAATATTTTTGAAATTTTTTTAATTTTTTAAAAATATGAAAATATCTTACACATTATTGTGTGTATGGTTTCAACGACATTGACACGATTATTAAATGAAAATTGAATGTATCCGAAATAATTTCGACAATCAAGACCTTCGATGATTCGAAAATATCGATTTTAATCAAGGCAATTGGAAAATGTTGCTCCATACAGTCGCTTATTATAAAAAATTTTTATTATAAAACTGAATTATTTAAATCTCAAAGTCCATCTCTACTATAACAAATATTGTAAATATAGTAGAAAAATGGATATTTTTTTTGTGTTTATCTTTCGAATTAAGCTACGTGAATCGTCGTGACGTAGTGGTGCTTTTTTGTTGAAAATCGCTTATATAATGAAGTCTTCAATACGTTGAACAATTACCTTGGACGGAAATCAAAATAATTTCGGTAAATTTTATTATTACAAAATCAAAAATGACACATTTCAGCACATGAATCGTTATATACATCATTGATCATGATTAATTACAGGATACGATTGTACAAATCCTCGGATGAAAGTTGAAATAACAACTGTCAGAATTAATAGAAATAATGATAAGACTTTTTAATTTGACGATTGATTGGCGTTTTTTTATTCTTCGATTTGTTCTTAATAAAATTATATAACGAGAGTCAGCTGTTGAGCGTGTAGCACCGATACATCATCATGGGATTTCGTCAAGAAATTGCAACAATATCATATCACCGGCCCCACTATTTTATCAACAAATATTGTCTAACTCTAGTGTTGACCAATATTAACAACATGTTGTCGTTTATGATTAAAAAAACACAAATAGGCGGTAGGAAAACTGGTTAGAAAGTACGCTCGGATTTTGTATTCGGAATACATGTAATCATGTTTTATTGGGGCATGTACAGATGCGATATTAGCATGCATCCACCTGTTGTTGCCATTTTTAAATTCTGCGACAAATTCAGTTGTAATTTGCACTATATGCTAATTTATAAACGAAATTAGTACGACTGGCAGCAGTGCTCGTCTTGCAGCATACTGTGGTTTGTGTGTCTAGAGAGATTTTGTTAAATTTTAGAAGAAAATTTGATGATTAATTACCAAGAACTCAATTACATTTTTTACCGAGTTGTTGTTTATAAATTCTAAATTGTTATATAATAAGATAAGGTGATTTCATCCACAGTTAGATGGTGCCATTCACTTTCTGCTATACAAACACAATTAGTGCATAGCAGCACCAATTAGATTTCAAAAAAACAAAATCATTAATAAAGTCTGTACTAAATTATTTGTGAAACTTCACCTGAACAGATAGAGACATCTAGTGTTTTCAAACAGAATACTGAATGTTAAACAAAAAGAGTATCTCCGACTGTCACTTTCTCTTGATCCTTATTTCTTACGAAAGATGCTGTTAGTAAAATGAACTGTTTTTAGGGGCGGCGGTTTCAATCTGCGCTAGCCTCTGTGCGATAATAAAAACTCAACATTTTTCGATTAATTGCACTTCCGGACTTATGTTAAATTCTTAAATTCTACCTAAATATCGAACTTGCCTTAAATCAGCCTTATGTTCCTTGAACTGATTTTAATAAAAGAGTGTCTGGCGAAACAAAACGAGTTTTACCATCAATTATCTTTAGAACAATCTAAGGCAAGGCTGACTTTAAACTGTGGTATTTAGGTATAGATTTAGATGAAACAGACTGTAAAAGTACTTATCCCAGGATTCGAAAAATTTGTAACACCTCAAGTACCATGATTGTTTCGTTTCTATTTCGATAATACTGAATTTTTGTTTGTTCAACAGGTGGTCACGGTACCTTTTCTAATCTAATCAACAACATAGTGCATGTTATCATGTATTTCTACTATATGGTATCCGCTATGGGTCCACAGTACCAAAAATATTTATGGTGGAAGAAGCATTTAACAACAATTCAATTGGTAAGAATTTGAAAATAATAATAAATTAATTTGTTTATTATTATTGTCTTGTATTACAGTTACAATTTACTTTAGTCTTCATACATTCAGCACAATTACTGTTTACTGACTGTGGTTATCCAAGATTTATTGGTGCATTACTTTTATTACATTCATCAATCTTCTTTGTTCTATTCTCAAACTTCTATTATCAAGCATATAAAAAGAAACCAAAGACAATTAAAACTGAATAGTATGATTGATTGGATTCAAATTTTTTGTAAATAAAAATAAATTAAATGGAATTTGGTAAAACGTGTCATATTTGTAGGACATTCTCTTTGTTATTACCTCATTTCATGTATAGTAGAAAAACATTGTTAATATTATCTATTGTAATTATTATTATTATTATTATTATTATTATTATTATTTTTAACCTAGTCATATAGTGTTTATATTTTTTCATGATTAGAAACTGGTAACTTAAATATTAATTAAAAAAAGAAAAACAAAAAACAAATAGTCAATTATTGTATTTTGCCAGTCGTTGTATTCAATGAATACAAACAAAAAAATAGAATCGTTCTTCAGAATAATAGAAGAATTTATTTTATTTTTTTTTCTAGTGTAGTATTTTGGTGTAATTTATAATGTAAAAAAAAAACAAAAAACAAACGTGTACACATATTATCTATTTGCTCAATATTTTATATATTTTAGGTTAAAATAAATACTATTGCATCATTCGATATCGTTTATGATTTCTTTTCTAACTTTCCAAAAAAAATAAGTAATTTGCCTAGTTGCACCAGTAGAATCGGATACAAACAACAACCATTGATAGTATCTTATCACCAACACATTATAACACACATTGGAATCATCCCTTTTTAAGTTTAGAATAGCTGGATGATGGAAACATCGCTTGATAGCAGTTTGTGTAATGTCTACCTGATTAATTTCCACTTTGCACACAATTGCACAACAAAAGCGTTCCACTAAATCACTTTTCGATCAAACAGAATACATGGATAGTTACTGTTCGTTTCACCACTGTTTTGATTACAGAAAAAATTTGAATAAAATTCCGATTATAGTAAGTATTTGTAAACAGTAAACTCCCTGATCCTAACATTCTAACAATCTAAATGTTGTAAACACCTGTAACCTATCCGAAGTCGTCCACAATGAGCAATAACCTATATAGGGACTCTAACGAAGGTGTGTGCTATTATAGAAACTTTTCTTTTCCTAACTAGTCCACGAAATTATCCATGGTTGAGTTAGCAAAATCTACCTTTAGTCGTATCCTCTTCTAATCGCGCAACAACCACCTTTGTAGCGTCCTCCTATTCCAATCCTGTGACAATGAAAAATTAGGAATTACAGAAGAACCATTCATTATGCGTTGTACTCCCAAGAATTCACTAAACAGTTTTTATCGGTAAATTAATGCTTTTTAAGTTTTGCTAAATCAACGAGGCTTGCTACAACTGTGAAATTGTCATCTATTCGACCCACTACTGCAGCTACTTACCAATAGCTGTGTCATGTGTATATCCAGGTGTAGACCTGACTGGGAAAAGATAACATAGAGCCACAACAATGGGACTGGACTTCAAATGATAATAATTTAAATTCCGTCAAAACATTATTATAACCTGCACTAGACATTATTTTAAACTCTGTGCACTGTTTTATTGCACAAAAGGTTGTGGTATTAGCTCTGGATGCTGAAAGGTCGGTTTATCATGCTCCGTTATTGTGGTTATTGTCATAGGCCATCATGTTTCAATATTGCACATGATTCTTCTGCCTGTTTTCGATGCAGGCGAAGATGAAACATGATTTTTTATAATCAATATGGATTATGAATTACCGGAGAGACTATAGAAAAAAAAAACCCGTCATGTAGTCTATCCGTGTAGAAATGGATACAGGTAATTATCAACCTTATATCTCAAGAACGATCCATCGTACATAAAAATTGTATAGTACCTTTTTTATAGAGAAAATTAAGATCTACAAATTCTATAATAAATTGAATTGATTTCAGACTTATAGATATTTACAAAAACCCATCTTTCGTACTTTGGACCTTAAATTTCTTAGTGTTGCCATGGTTGTATCGATGAGGACTTTTAAGAGCTTGTCAAGGTTTTTACAAGAAAAAATCTTTTATATTACACTTTTCGAGCTCGAAACCTAAAGTCACTCAGCTATAAAAACAACTTGGCAGTCTAAACATAAATTAAATTTAAAAAAATCTTTGTATAAAGAACTATACAATACTTTGCGCACAATAATTAATTATCAATTGATCGCTTCAATAAAACAATTATTATGCAATCTTTTATCTTGAGGAGTAATTCCAATTATTATAATTTTGATTCATTGTGCTATTCCTGGGAAATTGTTTGGTTTCCGTTTGCTGATATTTTGTTTGAATCGAGACTTTGTCGGATTATTACGCATTACCACGTGTTCAAAGAAATCTTGTCGTTGATCCAGTCACCCTCAACTATAGGTAAGTTATTTATTTATAGTTTCTTTCCGTGGACATTTTACGAAATTTCGTGATTATTCCTCTAATAGAGTTTTGGAATTAGGCACTGTTTTACGTAACAGTGCTCGTCTTTTTTTTTGGAAATAGCAATTGTCC